>JABCKT010006698.1:0-24930 GCA_018858115.1 Tephrocybe rancida | reverse complement strand
ATATAATTAGAGAAACAGTCTGTGTACATCTTAAGTGTTTCTTGTATGTTTCTCGGTTTCTATTTATAATATATCTCGAGGAAAACGGATCAGAAACCCTACAACATGTTTCTAACACGTGTTTCTCTAGAAAAACGCCAGACACCCTGCAGTGAAGGCTCGATCAAACAAAGTTGATCTAATCGCGATAAGATTTCGAACAGTGAATGTCTCCCGAGTCCCGGGGACATGCCGTTGACCTCTCTCGGTGTAATAGATCCCCTGATGCTAAGGTCGTCTGAGCGTACGTCTAAGTTTCAAGAATTTCGAATTCTATGCCCCAGGGAGTCTGAGAGGTAGCTAGGTACTACCGTAACGTTGCAAGCGGCAACACTTCTCCAAGTTGTTTCTCGTGACGAAATTTGGCGAGCAAGTGAAGGTTCACAGAAATAGACGGTATGTCAAGAAATCGGCGCGTTGTTATAGCCAGCGCTGTAGATGGAGTTGCTCCGAATGCAAGCCCCCCCTTAGTAGCTTAGGGGGCCCCAGACTAGGGCCGGCAAAATTTATATGCTTGGGCCGTTGCGCATGGCGGTCGAGTCAAGCAAAAAACATCGATAGAGTGAGAGTCAGGAGTACATACACTCCAAAGAAACTTTAATATATTCACATCCAAAATCGTCGCGCTGGTCACGCAGGCGGCAGTTGTGATGCAACGTGTTTTTTGTCACGAACAAACTTTGAACTAAACCCACCTCGGTACATACCCGCCTAGTGTATGACCCTTTCCTCGCTATTTCGTTGTGCCACAACCAGGGCTCTTATAACCAATGTGTTTCCTGTGTTTCTCCGCCAGTATTCGGTCTCCACCCCAGCCATCAAACAGGACATCGTTCGTCGCAGTAACACACTCAAGGCTGACCTCCTTAAGCCTTCCGACCTACTTGACATTTCCGACGCAAAGTCACCTTATATACAAGTGGAAAATCATCATGTGCAACTCGCCTACTATACTGTAAAGAAAAATCGTCACCCATTTCCTCCAAACACGCGCGGCTTTTTATATTATCACTCCGACCCCAATACGCCCTCTACACTTGGGGAAATCCGCTTTCGCGTTATTCCTGCTCAAGGACCAATCAATTTTTCTTCAGGAACAGATCTCATGGGCCACAAGTTCTTGCCCTGGTCCATTTCTCTGTTCACATTGAAGGGAACATCTTACAAGCCTCTGAAAGATTTGGCACTAAGGGAGGGCTTGATCGACAAATCAACGTTAGACATGATATCTCAAGTTGTGTCCAAAAGACATCGCAACTCGTTGCAATATCTGGAACAGCCCTTTGTTCTGAATATGCAACGCCGCCGTCTCCGCCTTCTCATAGTCACCCCACACGCAAATGGAGCAGTGGAAATTCCCCGTTTTTTCAAGGATTTCAGGGCTCACTGCATGTATCACCCATACCGTGGTACGTATATCATTGATATTGGAAGCATGTCATCTAATTTGACGCGTCCAGGTAACCTTCAACTTCGCTTCGAGCGGTCAACGGAGCCCGAGCACATGGGATCTCGGATTCTCGTCCTTCGCGTTTTGAAGATCCTGGAACCGATTGAAGTAACAAAACCCGATTACGATATGCATGTCCCTCTTCCCAGAGAGGGCCAGCTGATGGAAGTGAATAAAGGGGGTAATAGATATGCAAGTCGGAAGGGTTTATTTACCATAGACCTCGGCAATGCGAGTTCAAATTGGTCTGATCTTGGCCTTCTTGGTGGGTGCGCCTTTTCCCATTCCTACATGTGCAAATATGACCCCATCCTGAATCCACCTTTACTAGTTCCTGATCAAAGTGGTCTTATGCGCACGCCTGATCACTCTGTTTTTGGGATACCATATAGCTATTAATCTGTCTTTTTATGTGTCATAGACCTCGCAACCTATATCCATGTGCGTTTTAGCACGCTGCCCTTCGTTAACTGCTGTGGGTTTGAGAACTTAAATTGACTTGAATAAAAGCCTCAATAGCTCTCGAGCTTGCCACTCGCTGATTCTTGCAAAGTCCAATGCCCGACACGAAAGATGATCCTACGTCATTAAAGATTCTATATTGTCCTATAATCTCTTGTCCACCGCTCTCTCCTCCCACTACTCGCCTTACGAGGCCCCCTCGACGATGTCTGGTCGTCGGTGATGTGGACAGGAAACAGAGGAACAATGCTTTCTTTACGTGACCTGATTTGCGAACTTGTATATTTGCCACCAAATAAAGTCGTGCTTCGCAGCTGCCCTCGATTCCTCATTCCTCACTTCCGCACCACCATTTAAGCCATTCAAGCGACACCCTTTCTTTCCGATGTTGAACGCTATTGAGATTATATTTCAGACCATTGTTGACTCGGACATGTTGCGGGCAATGGGGATTATAACAATGATGTCGAGTTGTGTATCGAAACTCAATCGTAAAAAATTACAGGCGCATAAAATAAATGTCAGAATTCTATCCAAGTGTTGATAACTTCAAACTTCAACATTAGGGCATTCCTCAAATTATTGTTCCCTTAATCAATCTATGCTGTTTTTCTAGGTCGGGAGCCGGAGCGGGTGGGTCGTGTCACTCGTCAATCACTCGTAGCCAGAAGAGCTCGAGGGCTCTTGCATCGTCGATATATAACTCGCCGATCGTGCCTAGACTGCATACGGCGACTCCTTCCTTGTTATCGAAGTTCTACAATTACCTGACCATCACGAGGAAAGATCAGTCAGGTCACGGTGTAATCAGTCCTCTCCCGAGCCAGTGCCTTCTTCCGAGTCGTCTGGAGCGACGGTCATCATATCGTTCAGACTAACAAAAAGGTATCAGCGTTCAGGAAAACTAACTTCGAAGGAATTTGCTAACCAGTGCACGAAGGGACGCATAACACCCACAACCTCCGACACCTTTTCCGCGAAATTCTCAGCGAGTACTTCGCCATCCAAGAAGCTAAAGGACGTAGTTCAACACATACCTCTCATTGACATGATCTAGGAGAAATCGACGCACTGGTGAACGACAGCAAACGAGCGACACTTGAGGAGGTCGATGTCTCTGAGTTTTCGTCAGCACCACATTGCGGCACCCGATCGCGAGGGTACTGAGGGCACTGACCTATGTGTCTTGTCCACCCCCTTCGGCGCGACCTTGAGCTCGTCATCCATACCGAAAACACTCTGACGAGCGCCGTCCTTCGCTGGTCGTGGCTCGCCGAAGAATTCCACGAATGTAGGGTTCGAGAGCACTTCGCGGAGGCGGTCGGCACCAGCGGGGCGCTGTATATTCCCCCTGGGGCATTTGGTTAGTATCGGTGTTCGTATCTTGGAAGATATGGGCGCGTCCATGTGAAAGGAGCTTTCAGGTCTCTCAGCATGCCAAACATGTGACGTTACAAGCGCACAGCGTTGTCCCAGCTCCGAGAAATCGACAGAAAGAAACTCGAACGAGGTGGTACATACCGAATGTTGGCAAGTTCATTACGCCCGGGGCACCACAACCCCGCTGCGAGGATGCTCTCATTGCCCGGCTTTACTACAAGGTTTGTGAGTACGTGTCGCAAATCATCATGATCGTGCCTACCTGCACTGTGAATGGGTGCGATCGCGTCAGTCTCCCGGGGCATAGGATTGGAAAAGGCTGGGAACAGACACATGATCTGGGGAAGGAGGTCAGTCTCTATTTTAGTCGTGCCACGTCACTTCCAAAGAAAGGTGTCGAAAGAGGCAGACCCCATGCGCAGGGACATTGCGAGAACAGGAGCTGAAGCGAACACTCACATCCTGCCCAGATGCCCTTTCGCCCGCTTCTCGAGAAGCTCGCGGAAAAGCCCTTCTTGTACGGCGTCTTGTCGTTGCTAAACCTGACCTGCAGGCACATAAGGACGAGTATCCTTGCACCATTAAGAAAACATACGTCTCGGTAGATGCGGTGTATGAGGTCCTTCGGCGGCAGCGGAGGTACTTGCGGATCTGTCTCTGTGACATGTTCTGTCAGCGCCTCGATGAAGGCTTTCCATTCGTTCTCGGCTTGGCGATATACAGGTTCTGTGCAGAAGAGAAGAAAGTTCAAACAAGACACAAAAGAGAGCAGGTAGAATATATACCGTGCAGTTTGAACCTAAGGTCGATAATAATAAAAAACAAGTTAGCTAGAGAAGCTAGGTGTACACCGACAAAAAGCATGCCATTCGCGATCATTGCACTCTGGATCCTTCAGATGTGTGAGGAAGTCGAATGTATTTCGTGATATCTGACCAGGAGGAACTATATCAAAAATGTTCAGAAGGTATTCGACAAGGATTCAACCAAGGCCACAGTAACACACCTTGGCCAGTTTTAGGTGCCTGTATGACGACCCCTACGACTTCCTGCCCATCCTCAAGCTCCAGCTCATCCTCATCCTCATCATCTCGGTTTTTCTTCGTCTTGACTTTCTTCTTCTGTGAGCTAGCCGTCGTAGATTTTTTGGGACTACGCGATGAGCTGGACGCGCCCCGCTTGCGTTTGGTACCGATAACGAAGTCGTCCTCGTCTATCGCGTCACTGACATACGCGTTGTCTTCGCTTCCCTCACCGCCCTGTACTTCATCATTGTCATCTTGAGCCTGGTATTCGTCGTCTTGGTCGTCGTCGCTGCTGGAACTAGGCTGACGAGAGGTGGATTTGGATTTGGCCTTGGTCCTGGATTTTAAAGGAGAATATTTCTCCCGCTTAGTAGCGCCTGTGCGCGTTCTAGTTTGTGGTGTTGATGCTGCCATTCCCCTTGGGTGAACTTGAGGGAATAGAGGTTTGAATTAGGTGGTTGAATCGGACTCGAAAATCGACATATCAAATTACGTCATACATATGTAAATCCGTTTGGGAATGTTGAAATTCAACTTTCTCTTGACTTTCTCAATTTCTTTGTAAGTAATCTTTCCGAGTTTTCTTCTACCTATTCCTTTTGTTTCTGCAAATTACATAGTCTCTAAATTTAAATTTTCAATCTTTCTTTGCTTTGCTTGCGGTTCGAATCCATCCAATATTTATGAATCAGGGCTATGAGGGGCCTCTTTGGACAGAATTGTCGATTTCGTATGGATCAGTTTCGTTTTGGTAGATGTGTGAAAAGTTATTGTTTCACACTGTCTGGCGTTCGGACCGAAAGATATGATTCTCGATCTTTGAATTACCCAAAAAGGTTTTCAACTCCGACAATTTCGTTCTCGTCACTACAAAACTCGACCTGGTAGTCATTAGGACTCTTTTGGGCACCGTCAACCTCGTCTACCTGCCCCACATGATACTTTGTGTGAGGCGTTGCACATTGTGCACGGCTTCTTCCTCCCCAATTCTTCCTCTTTCCCCCCAACCACCTTGTGCGGCACTTGGCCAGCAGATTGGTGCTGTCCTTCAACCTCTGCCACAATGGCTACCGCAACGAATGCCCCGGGAGGGCCATGTTCAGCGCCAGGCTGCCCATGCCCCCGTTTTGAAGCCGAGCTTGTACGCCTGCCGTTTTTTTCTCTTTGCATGGCGATACTAAATGAAACCAAGCCATCGCAATGCTGGTGCCGACACCCCCAAAACGAACATGGGCCAGTTCACAGGAACCCACCTCCAAGGGGAGGAATCACAGGAATCTGCCTCTCATTCGTACCTGTACGTTCTATGTGCAAAATGATTTTTTCATCCATCTAAACCTAAGTTATCTCTACAGCCGTCCACACAATATCTATTCAACTCCCCGTGCGCAAGCTGCAATCAACAGTGGATTGCCCACTCCCCAGAAGTTCCTCCTGCTATACCCACTCCTGCCCAACCTAATACTGTGACAACCATGCCATGGCAACCTCCTCTTCCTCCTCCTCAAGGTACCGCAAACGATCGGCGCACAGAGCATGCCCGCCAGACGTTTTCTACAAACAGCGCATTCAGTGCAAACTCCTCGTCACGAGGTCATCGCCAGCGAGGGTATCCAAGTGCTTTTCAGGCTGCACCAGTCTCTCACGGATCATCTTCAAGACATTCTGGAGGCACTGGGACTGCTACCCGAACGTATCAAGTGGCTCTACTTCCCTACGGTGTAAGTCATTGCCCGCTCTTAAATCTCACATATATTGACATTTATTCCCTACAGCCATGCAACACCACTGAAGCCGATGCACTAGATCGAGAGCTGGGCCGTATTGGTGGTCTCTACGAACCCAGAATTTTCAAAAATAAAATCGCTTCCTTTACGCGTCACCTTGAGAAACATAAATTGCTCTTCGAGATTTCGATAACTGGCACATTGAGAGAGGAAATCTGGAAAGAATTTAACAACTCTGTTGTCCGTCACTGCCAGGAAAACCACCTGCAGATGAATCCCCACAAATTCCCTCTCCGACTCCATATAACCACCTATGACGATTTGCAGTTCTGGGTGCTTCAACCAGGGAACCAGCCTCGTGGAGAGCACGGGCAACTCCTCAAGGATGCAAAACTCGTTGCGTACGAGTTTACTCTTGCAAAGCTCGACTCCATCTCCAGCCTGATGAAAAACCCATTATCAAGTACCCCTCTACTTTGGCTCGGTGAGCATCATTTCTTTTGTCGACTACTTTGTATCAATTGTTCATCTTTCTATGCAGCTGGCAAAGCTAGAGTGGATGGCCCCATTTATCCCGGCAACACCGTCATGCACCCATGTTTTGTGGACCGGGCTCTGATAGGTGTTCGGCTTATCGATATGGAAGAAGAGCCAGAGGATGATGGAAGGCGAAGGACCGCTGACTGCATTAAAAATCATTGTGCATCCAATGAGGTATCGTCGTCCCTAGTTTTACATCACACCTTACTCATCCTTTCCAAACTGTAGCCCGAAGATGACTACCAGCTACTCAACGATCCAATGCCATCAACCCCACCACCGACTACACCATTTCTTCGCAGCGACTCCTCTACTTTTACTGACTCGGTATTTTCTGGTCTGTCCACTGCAAATTCAACAAGACGTGCCAATCCCTTCTCACGTCAAGATTCACCCACGCCCTCAACTTCTGCCGATTTGCTGCCCCCTCTACTTTCACATACTCGAGCGCCTGTACCAGCTCCATCGCCCATTCTAGTTCTGGACCCAGCCCCAGTTCCGCCTCTCACAGCTTTGCCTCGTATTTCAATAGCTTCCGTTTCAGCTTCAGCCCCACTCCCAATCGCAGACACAATGACTCACAAAGACTGGATGCGACACCTTGATGGAACTATTCAAAGAACTACCACCCGTTCCCTCAGCATCCTCGCTCCTACCGAGGCCAGCGGAGGCAAGGCATTCTTGGACTGCCTCATCTCCCATTATGGGGGTACTCCTGCTTCAACTCCTGTGCCGGTGGATGGCGATCCCGTACCAGTGGCTAGTGAAGTCCTCACATGGAATTTCTACGTGTTACCTGGAGGTGTCAGGGTGATTCGTATGTAAGTTGCCATAGCACTACAGGGCAAAATTTCCTGCTGACAATCATTTGCCAGCGGACAGGGAATAGGGGAAGGTGTTGACAAAGCCATCCTCACGAAGGCGATTGAGCTGTGTTTCTCCACAAGCGAAGCTGACTGGCGTGAAATCGGTTGCGCTCATCATAAAACATGGGCTGTCACCACAAATCGTCTCAACTCCTCCCGAGAAGCAACACTCAAGACCCTTGGAACTTTGAGCGCTGCATATCTTTGTTGGTTCAAGACGTTACCACCCGTCATATCTCCATGGATGATTTTGCTTGCTGCACTCGGCCTCGAAGATCTTCAAGACCTTCCGAAAATTTTCAATATCGCCGTTCTTCAAGCCCAGGATCCAGAACTTGCTGAGAGTCTGCTGGCATGGCCCACGGATTTCAATACACGCCCAAACTTTGCACCTACATCCACCTGCTCTCAATTGATATCAACTCACTTGCAGGGTGTTAATGTATTCCATCTCATTCAACTTTTTAACTTAATACTCAGGGATCTCTTTTCTAGCTTCGAGAAGTCCGCCAAGCCTTTGACAACCAAGATCGAGAAGAATGGCTTGATCTGACAAACAGGCTTTACTCAGAGGCCTTGTTCTCAACAAGTATTGAATTGAAGACGTGTCGCGCACTTCACGCTTTCCGTGAGGGGTTTAACTTGTGTTTGACCACACAGGTGAAACTAGGCGATGTAAGTAATCTTCCTCAAGTCCAAATTGAATCTAACGATGAGAGATTCACAGACTTTCAAAGGCGTTGAGCAGGCACAGAAACTTTTTGCCGAGATGAGCACATCCATCTTGCGCACGCCTCAACAGGTTATCAACGCTGTGAGAATCATCGATCCAGCTACAGACACTACTAGCGAAGCATTCGGTGGGGGCGTACCCGCACAAGGGGTTAATGCTGAACACCAAAATCTCTTCTCCATCTTCTTTGCAAGGTACCTCCGAGGATTCGGATATCCAGTGCGTCTGGATGGTATGCAGCCTGAGGACGATCTCTACACCGACACGATCCGAGAGGCGCCTACCGCAACCAGTGCTCTGTTCCGTTGTCAGAGGATTTTAAAGCTGGCCACCGGTGGCAAGACGATTCCCGTCACCCCTTCAGGCGCTGACTGGGAACTTACAGTGAGTCTTGGCTTTCCTCAGCATACATATCTCACCATTGACCAGGTGCGCTTTATCCGGCGACTCCCTGCACGGGCTGGAACCAACTCAGACACCGATGTGCGCCATCCCCTATTTTTGCATTGTGCTTTTTCCTAACAACCTCTATTCATTGCAGCTTACCCTTGAGGATACGACGGCCCTTCTCTCATTCAGGTCATGCTTTAGTGAAATGCAGATTATTGCAACACCTGCCCTCCTAGCGTCGCTCCGTCAACCCATCCCTGACTCAGATTCTGCGTTCACCCCTTTTGACCTTCTTATACACCCCTGCATTGTGATGGGCGATGGCTTTACTCAAATATAATACTACTACAAGCAGTTGACGTGCGCTTTACCAATACTTTATCTTACCTGCTGCAGTCTTTTTGCTCTCAAGCTTTAGTTATGTACATTATGAATCCAATGCAATTACAATGTTGAAAATATGTGATTACACAAATCTAAGGCGGAGACCCATAACCATTGGCGCGAAAACATATTACGATGACAAGAATTGCGAAGGGGGGTAATATGATGTAGAAAGATATCAAACTGTTCTGGTGAGAAAGGAATAGATGGTTCAGGGACCTCGATATGAGAAAGGTGGTGGGGAAGATGAGGTTGGAAAGGGTTCATTGGATCACCGTCTGTAGCATTGTGGGCGTCATGGTGGTCTCGAAGTCCTTCGTTGTCATAGTCATTCCAATCGATTCCGTATTCACTGACATCGAAAGGAGGGCTGTTGTCGTCAGAAGGATTCCAACCACGGACTCCATTCTCAATCATGCCGAAGACAAACATATCCTTGGGGCTGCGCTGACGTTCCCCATGGATGCTGACAACATGTTCATTCCAAGCATTCGCCCAGTCCAAAGCATCGTCATTGATGTCAGCAAGGAAGAGGTAGTGGAGAAGCCAGATGTGCGCATCCGAGTTGACGTCGAGGCCATCGTGGAGCTCGAGGGCGCGGAGAAAGTCCTTCCACTTCTCGCCAAAGCCCATCGTAAGATCACGCCACAGACGCTCGATACGGATGTTGTGGACGCTCCTGTTAAACAAGTCTGACATCTGGTGGAAGTTCAACAAATATGAGTAACACACCTTCCCCAGATATATGATCCTCTTTCGACACCTCGCAGCCGCTCCATAGCCTCCGCTACAAGCACATTCTCTGTCCCATGGTCCCCTCGTGTCCTGCTAGGGCAGCCATGAACCTCGATGGCCTCCAAGAAGAGGTTGAGGACCGTTCGAGCGAGGTTGTTGTTGCTGGCACGTATCCCGGTCACGAAACGTGAGTGCCCATCAATAAATGCATGTATGACTATCTTGTAACGTATGAGGCCTGTTAGATTTAGATTAGTTACAAGGTACACAAAAAGATATTCAGTTGAACTTACCATGTTGCCCATCGTGATGCCAGAGGGCGTTGGGGCCTGCAACACTATACACTCGGCGCTGTATGCGACGGGGACCAAAACGATTTCGAGGTACACCACATACTCGTTGGTAGGATGCTTGAATCCGTGATCGAGGGATGTGATGTCCGAGGTGCTTGAGGTGCCCATCAATCATGCGACGGCCAAATGATGGGAAGGCCTCGAGAATGTATGACATGATTTCATCAAGGCTATCGTCGTTAAGAGTGGAGGAGGCACCAGCAGAGGATCGATATATGCGATGTATGGTCCCATCTTCATGTTCGTAGTCAACGTAGACAGGTTCACCAGGAGTGACGATGCCAAGTTCCAATGCACGACGACGTATAGTGCGAGATGAGCAATTAAAAACTTGGGCGAGGTGTGTAGGCCCACGAAGTTCAAGGCCGAGAGTGAGGATGTTAGAGTCGATTTCGATGCGGGGTCGCCCAGGCTGTCCTGTGGAAACGGTGGAGGTGAGGGAATGGAAAGGTGCCTCTGGAGGGTCGAGGGATAGCCGAGATGCCTCTTGTAGATATTCAATCATCTGCTGCACGCTGCCGTGAATTACAGTCAGCTCTTCAGGGTTGAAGGCAGCAGAATGCTATTAAAATACGGGTGAGATATTGTTAGTTGCATCTGGTCTCAACACGCACCATGGTTAAAATCTCAAGAAGCCGAGTGCAGTCGCTGCAATGTTGCTCCAGACGGGCAGCATCTCCCCGTTGTGTTCGTAGTGCAGTTGTCACTTGTCGGCCAAGCTCGGCATAACCTGAACGGATGGTGCTGACTGGCAGAGAGACATTCATGACTGGCTGTGTGACTCATTAAGTAGATATCTTTGGGAGTAAGGAGTTAAAGACATACCAAAAGCGTTTATTGTGTTGAATTATAGAAAAAGAATCTGTAAAGACTTCCGTTTTACGATCCTTAGGCCCCTAGTCCCAAGATATCACGGCCGGAAGTTCCTATTGCAGAAGCCGTTTCATTGACATTGGAGAACAGGGGGAAACATACAAGAGAGCCCACCTTTATTTACCCTGTATCACCCGATGCTAAACGAAGAGCAAACGCTGCGAAACAGACGTGTTGCGACGCGGTGTGATCACAGTGGTGGTAGAAATGTTGGCCTATCACGTGTTGCCAACCAACTTTTGCCATTGATGTATATATCTACCGACTGATTTGATTCATTCTCTTTATATACTTACCTACTTGCTACATCTACCTCTGATGAGCTGTCGAGGCCGCTAGTTTCTACGTCCTGAATTACTTACGTAATGTAGACAGCTTAATTTTATTCCAATTCCAATCTCAATTTTATTCCAATTCCAATCATACTGCGTAGCGTGGCGAGCCCCGCAAAGCCCAATGACAATCATTAAAAAATAAAGTATTTTAGTACTACACCTAAAAATCGTAGTACAGTAAGTTTATAAATGAAAGATTACTCGGAAAGCCTTTGCAGAAGCTAGCTAGCTGTTTCGATGGGAAGGATTGAATGGCAAACCTCAGGCATCCTCCCTCCTTCGATGACCCCATGAAGGTAAACGGAAATATCTAGACAGGAACCACCAGACCTCTTTCCTTCCCGCCTCGTGAATCACCTTGCTAATTTATCCACACTCAGGATACAGATATCAAGAACGCATATGCATATGTTATTCCAAGAAACGGTCATAATTAGGAGGTCGCGAACAAGATAAGTAAAAAATTTGTAAAAAGATTTCAACACCATGGATGATTAAAGCAGCTCTTTGCAGGGTGAGTATTTTGGCCGTGGTATGAGCCGCGCAATACTATAGCGGAAGCAAGGAATATTGTTATTTCTCATGCAGATCGGGGTCTATCGGGGTGCCGCTATGTCGCCGCGGAATGGAGGTGGACTTGCTCAGCAAAGTGTTGGCCAGTCTTCTGTCGCTTGAGGTCCTGGTTGGTCTTAGTTAGGCCTGGTAAGTATGCATCGTAAGTAAGGCAGATCTATTCAAGGTAAGGTATATCCCTCCACAGGTGGATACTGAACTTCAGCCCATCCATTATTAATTCAAACCTCATTACTTCTGCACCTGCGCCTCAAGCACCATCCTCGAGAACCTGCCATGTCTCCGTATAGTAGCTCCATAAAATAATAGTCCCTATTGCCATTCACATTTGGTTAGCAATGCCCCTGCGCCAAAGGTTTAGAAAGTGACGTACAAAGGGTATGGGTATCATGATGACCGCCAGGCATACAAAAAAGTGAGTATTGGCCCACCGATAACCCAGCTTGTGGAATATCTGCTCCAAGAAGAGAGGAAAGGCAGTAGCCATGAGGTTTCCTGGGGAATGGGGCATAAGGATTGGGTATAAGAAGGTGTAAATGAAAGATGAGACTTACTAGCAAGACTTTAGCCTGCAAGTGCACTGTCCCCCAACATCCAGCTTCCACACCACTTCATAGGACCCGAACTGCTCTGTCCGTCCAACTTGATGCGCTGGAACAGTACCTGCCGTAGCGAATGTAGAGTTGCAGACACCGGTGGAAGACCTTGTTCATGTTAGCAATCCTCCGCTTACTTGTATATCACCTCTGTATTCTAAACCGGCCGTGTATAGTATCGAGTATATCAGTCGATAGGTACAGTCGTCAAAGGAAATAGATGCCTTTCTAAATGTTCCGCAAATCTACTCATTCGCATTACAACCATAATCCTGATATCCTTCTTGGGTGAACGAAATAATGCGATCTGGTTTACGAATGGTCAGTGTTGCCTCACGTATGTAAACCAGGATGATCATACCGCCCAACGTGCGAGTTGTGAACACAACTTCACAGTAGCAGCTGTAATGGTTGTCTCAGCTCGGTAATGAAGGGTGCGACTTGCACGAAAGGAGCATACTAGTAATCTATAAAGGGATATTGAATGAGACGAGCATAGAAAGAAAAAAATACTTGTCGACAACGCACATATCCACTTCCTCTAGAACACCTCGATTTCTTCCTTGCCCCTCGGACCGTTCATGACGTCGGGGTACTCGTGCTTCAAGGCAGGCACGATGACTGTCTCAAACCTGTCAAGGAAGCGCCACCTCCACTCGCGCAACGTACGCACGTAGTGTAACCCGATGTTTGAGACGGAGTCGACGATGAGACGACCTTGGGAGCCTGCTTGCATTGTTTGAAGGAGGAGGGTTAGGGTGGGGAGGAAGCCACCTGGGAATACTGCAATAGGTTGAATATATGGTGTAGGTAAATAAGAAGTTGACGTACTCTGTAGCGACGAACAGGGGGCAGGATCATGAGGGTTCATCGATTAGCAGGAATAGCCATTGGGTTGCCCATTTCCTGATAAAATCTATTTCTCTAATGTACCGGTCGAAACCTAGGGGGAAGAATATCAGCTGTGGTTCTGATTCGCGAGGGTAATGCAAATGGCAAGATGTACGTGCTTCAGGTAGCGGATGACGCGAAGGGGCCATAGCTGAAAACATGGAGTCAGCTGCAAAAGCAGGGGGCTCTAGAAAAAGGAAGGTCATATCAATCAGCCAAATAGGAAATACGGCAAGGTATATAATGAAGGTTGCCCAAATGTATAACTGTCGAGGTTATGGCATGAACACAAGCCTGCAACAACATCGAGACGAACACTCACAATAATCCCGATCGCCTGAGCAATCTAATGTATGTGTTCATATCCTGTCCAAATAAAAATGAACATGGCCACGGGCAGCAACATTGCTGCGAAACACGCCATGTGGAGGCGCGCCTCAGGCCCGCGCTTGTAGACGGAATTTCTTTAGGGATATGATTAGCACTTGACACATCGAGAAAGGTGAGTGGAGGGGCGGTACCTGTATAGTGGCTCTTGGAAGTAGTTACATGCGAAGCCAATGACGGAACCGATTCTAGGGAAGGTGTAATTATTTTGATGAGGATGGGGCAAGAAGGGACGCACGTCATGGTGAGGAAGGCGGTTCCTACTTGGCCGATGTTGAAGCCATGGAGGGTCTTGAAAGACACCGCTGATTGACCTGGAGAAGCGTTTAGCATCTTTCTTTGTTTCGCAAGGGGAAGCACACATACCCGACCAGGTAGTACATCAGACTCCACGTGAAACCGATCCATAACTGTAGATGAGTCAGAACTAGTTCGAACATTAGACGAGACAAGACGCACGCTAATGGCGAGGACAATAGGCTCCGTGCACACAACACTGAATGATAGACAAAGTGAAACCCGTCGTTTCATCACAAAGTTCAAGGGCGTACGGACTGGCCTTGTGCACGAGATGGATATTAAGCTCGTCATACTAGGATGCTCATCTACACAAGCCCGATACCTAATCTCACCCGTCTTATTCCGCATCTTCTTCGCGAGTTTTGTCAACAGGATCGCCGAGCGCGTCTCCCGCATCACCACCGGCAACAAGAGTGTATAAACGCCGAAGATACTGGAGAAGAAATGGGTCTTGGGTCGCAGAGAGAAAGCGATACACGCACATTATCTGTATCCATTGTATCCAGCGCCACTCCAACCTCGAGTTCATCTCGATCCAGCCGGCGAACGGTGGGCCCATACCGGTGCCTCCAAGTGTTATTAGGGCACACAGTGACATAGGTAACCCGCGTTCTCTTGCACTCTAGATATCAGCCACTGTGCCGCCCACCATCGTATATTCCGTCGAGCCAAACGCCCCCTGCAGGTAGCTACAAGAACGAGAAAGTAAAAACAAGAATGAAAAAACAAGAGAGCAAAGACGAAAACGAAAAGGTCGGAGTTCAAAAATGAGAACGTCGAAACCCGATACCAGGTCATGAACCAAAACATGAAAGTCAGAACGAGATCGACCACGTCGAAAACGAAATCGTCGGAGTTTGAAACGAAAACGAAAACACGAGAACCAAGTCAGTGGCAACGACATTTAGTATTTGTCCAGGGTAGCCCGCCAAACAGGGCCCAGGCTGAGTCAGGATTTGAGTGGACGGTATACGTAGGCTGTTCTTGAGATTTTGTACGTGCTTTCTTCTACGATCACTTGGGGTTGGTACTCATATCAATATTTCCAGTATAGTAGGCCTCACATTTGAATTCATGAGTTTGAGTGGAAGCCTGCTCCAGCCTGCCCTCCAATACACGCCCCTTGCTTACTTCGAGGTAGCTGCAACGTCGACGCGAGGTCCCAGATATCTTTTGAGAACTTCCCTGGGACGATTTTTGCGCACCAACGCATGCACAGCATGATTCGGATAACGCGTGAACTAACAGAAGTCAACAGAGTCGTCAGAAGCTTTCATAACTGACGCCCACCTCTCATCGATCTCATTCCCCTCTGCCTGCCCAACGTCAAGAAAGTGCCCTCCCCAGGTGAGCCACATCTATCAGTTGACGTCTATCTTGATTAACGCAAGCCATGTCTTAGTCTACAAAGAAATCAATATGCCCGATGTCATGGATCTCGATTATGTCTACTGCAACACCAGCGAAGCTGTTAAAGGTGCTGCGGCTGTTCTGAATACCTCCACCATCCTAGCTTTTGACTGCGAGGGCCGAAATTTGGGAGCTCTCGGAGGCAAACTCTCCTTGATTTCGCTTCGAAATTTCCTGTCAGGCCACTCCACGCAGACATTTCTCATTGACACCGTCGCGCTCAAGGGCAAGAGCCTCGAGCCAATTTATGACATCTTGAGGTCCAACAGGATTAGGAAGGTTGTCTTCGATGGTCGCAAAGATTATAGCTGCCTTTTCCATGACCGCAAAGTTGACATCCAGAATGTTCTTGATCTCCAGCTCGCAGACGTCAAATCTCGTGCGATTCGCGGTGAAGGTGATACTTGGCGAATTGTTAGGCTTTCTGAATCCGTGCCTACATGGGAACTGTCTCAGAACGCTCCCAAGTATGAAGGTATACATAAAATATCCGGCATGAAGAAGTGTGCAGAAGAGCACCTCGGGTGGAAGGCAGAGAAGGATTCGAAACGTACGTGAAAGTTAGATCACGAGCTTCCTTGGAGCCAGCACTTACAGTATATGATAGTTGATCACGAACTCTGGCTGGAGAGGCCGCTGTCTGGCAAGCACCTTTTTCACGCCATTGAAGACGTGGTCATCATAGGTTGGCTCTACAATGTATTTGACGAAGCAGGTTTTCTGTATGCCCAGATAATGGACGATAGCCTACGCTACGTCTCGGTCTGGAAGGACAGAAGGCCCGAGGCGGACGAAATTTATCGTAACCATGGTTTACTCCTCTTGAATATAATTGATCGGTCTCGTAGTCGGACCACGGTGCAATGCCTTGGTTGCGAAAGAGACCTCCCTCGATCGTGCTTTTTACGAAGTTGGGGAGATACCTCGACGCAATGCCGTGTCTGCCACGCTGCTGAAGGGATACATGAACGGCGTCTTCGTACTCGCGCTCGTAGGATGGGGGTCGGTAGGGGAACCGCAGACGGTGGTCGCGGAAGTGGAGGAGCGAGCGGCGAAAGGGGGGGAGGGAGAGGAAGGGGGAGGGGAACTAGAGGTAGAGGAGAAGGCACGAGAGGCAGAGGAGAATGTACACATGGAACCGGCCCGGGAGGAGCAGGTAGGGGCTTGCGAGGCGGAGGAGGCCCACCTACCCGCCGAGGTGCTCGCGGCCATCGTGGATGAAGAACTTTTTTTGTCCGTCTCAGTGCGTTTTGTGCTTCGGAATTTCTCCTCGTCCTACTTAGAGTGTATTTGCAAGTTGATTTCACACACAAGGGGTGAAAACTTGCAAATACACTCATTACACTTACCAAGAACCCGAATAGCAGAAGAAATAGTTGACTTTTATGGTTATTTATGGTTACCGTGACGCTTCTTATGTACTCTTATATGCATTTGAATTGTGGAAGCTGATATCGAATATAACTTCTGGTTATCTACACGATGCGATGCTTTAAGCCCGTCAACGATAGTTCCTTTTGGATGATATTAATATTGGGAAGAAAGAAAGGGAGTAATCGACTGCCAGTATCTTAGCCGTTGGCCCGCATCGCTTTACTTCAGGTACATAGGGTGTAACGGCTAACATTGCAACGTGGCACCTCGGGGTTCGATCCCCCATACTGGAATGTTTTCTTTTACTTTTTCATTTAGTGCTGTCTGAATTCACCCTGGATCATCGTATGAAAAGGTATGTAGCTCGAGTTACCATAGGTTTAGGCTGTCAAAGAATCTCATTGAGCAAGTTGAAACGAAAAGTCATATAAGTCTATTTTGTTAATTGTGAACTATTACTTATGAAGAGTGCTTATTCTAGGTAGGTGACATGAGCATGATGAATGGCTGTCTATCACGGCAAACACATTTCCTTCCTTTTCAATGACTACAGCGTATGTCGTGCAGACAAACCTACTCGGGCTTGCGGCTAGCTGCTTTGGCCCGTGCCTCGCGTATCTCCTCAGCGAGGACCACGTCAGGATCGCGGCCCTTAACTTCCGGGAGGAGAAGTGTGAAGCCTAGAGTGAGGGCATGGTCAGCGCTCAACTAGGCTGATAGCGGTAAGAAGAATACTCACCGGCACCAGCGATGCAGCACCCGAAGAAGACTGGAAACCGTGTCAATCATGAGATCATCAGGAAGTATCGAACGTGGGCTTACTCCAAAGGACGGCGGGCGTGCCAATTTTTTTACTCAAGGTATTGAAGGCGAGGGCGGAGACGATCGCTCCACATTTCCCCGCTGCCGCAGAAATCCCATGGGCGGTAGCACGGTATCGAGTGGGGAAGACTGAGCGATAAGTTAAGACGACACATGGACAAAGAGGCACAGCGGCATACCTTCAGCAGGATAACACTATACCAAAACGCGCGAGCTTAAGTTTGTTGCTATTTATACCAACTTGAAAGGCTTACGTATGTTGTGCTAGAAGGGTCGTGGGTCAGCAAGGGGGTTTGGAAAGATATAAGGTGAGTCGTACGTATTCGCGCCGAAATTAAAGAAGAACTGCGAATAAGCGGCCAGGTATTAGTCGTTATCGCGGAGGCAAAGGTAAATTTTACCTGCAATAAAGCAAAGCAAACAATGAACGAGGCAGTACCGAGCTCGGTGAACTTTCCGGCGAGGATAGCGACTGGTAGAGAGGGTAAGTGAGCCAGTGTGACCAAGCGAGAACATCAAACGATACTTACGGAAGAGGGCTGCGAGTAAGAAACCCTGGATCTGTATCCACTTGCGCCCGAGCTTCTCTATTGTCAGGACCGAGACCCAATATCCTATCGACAACACGTTGAGACTTTGAAGACGTGGAGGAACCAAGAGACCTACCAGGAACGAAGCCGAGCGCGGTGATGATAATGTTTCCAGTCGACACCTTGAATAGACGGTGCCAAGGTGTGCCCGTCTTTCCGGCATAGCCAATTTGCTGCAGAACAACGTTCTGGTTGAGGTTGATGCCGTAGAAGCTATCTCAAATGATAAGCAGGTATATATATGGGGTATAGGGGTGTCAACGTACGCGACGTCAAGGAGGAACCACGTCATGCATGTACCGATAAGAAGTTTGGCGTGGCGCCACTCGGAGAAGTAGACGAGGAAATCTGAAACATCAGGACAGGCCGTCTACATAGGACGATGAAGCTCACCTTTGAAGTGCGCTTTCTTTTGGACCGCAAATTCAGGCTCCTCGGAATCCTGAGTCGTCGTATCGGAAGCCACCTCCTTGTCGTCTTCGCTCGTGGGCTCGATGTTCCCCATTTTGATGTCCTCGGCGACCTGGGCCCTCTTGATCTCGGCGATGGCGTCACCTTCCTCTGCGTAGGTGTTGGCATTCTTCAGCTTCTGGGAAGCCAAGAATCGGGTAGACTCAGGTAGGGTCAGACGCTGATAAAGTGTGGCGAAGGCAGGCACCAGGGACACTCCAACGACAATACGCCAGACTAAAAAAAACTTGATCAGTCAAAATCAAATTCGGGCAATCGGCACGAACCTCCGTCAACTTTTGATGTCTTCCCCTCGACATCCATAACATGTCTATAGCAAGCGAGCACGATGATAGTCATCAGGCTGCCCATGAAGCTTCCCCAACCCTGGTTCGAAAAGATATACGCTAACATGGTGCCACGCTTGCGAAGGTTAGCGCGGTCCGAGGTGATGGATGCGGACATGGGGTAGTCACCGCCGACACCGACGCCAAGCAGGATGCGGAAGACGCCTAGGTAGATCAGGCAGTTGTCGGGGCTGAGGGTACCAGTCGGTGTGGTGAGGGTGAGAATTGTCGCAAGAATGATTAGCATGAGTTCTTTGCCATCTGTACGACATGGATCAGCAGGGAAAAGAAGCACTTGGAGGGTGAATACGAACAGACGGCTTTGCGGCCCAGCGCATCGGCAGCATATCCTGGTGACACATTCAGATAGAAGCAAAGAAGAGAAGCGAAGGGCGTACCGAATGCGAATTGCCCGATAACGCTACCAATGTTTGCACCAGCCTTCACGAAACCTTCCAAATTTGCCGGAAGACTGTGCCCTCCGTACAGACGATATTGCAACATGGTCGCAACCGGCTATAGATGTGTCAATAGAAAGTTTAATGCTCCAGAAAGTATTAAAACTGACGTTGATGACGAAAAGATCGTAGGCTGTTGCATGATTTAGTTATAATTGAGAATCGGGATGAATGAGGCAAACCATCGAGGAAGAATCCAACCTGTGAAGTCGAATAAGCTTTCCTGATCATCGTCGAAGAATTGCACACGTACCCCAGCTATACCGAGCAACTTGACCTCTGAGCGGGTAAGCACAAAGGCCGGCCTTCCTTCAGAGTGCTCATACTCGGCAAGATCTGATCTGCGACTCGGAGCGCTGTGTACTTCTTCCACCATAGTCAACCAGCTAACCTGTCAACAGTCAGCAATGGGGGCACAAAGGGAATAAAGAACCTACAGGAATAGCAACTTGAAGGGATAGGATAAGATATATACTATACTGGCAAGGTCCCGTTCGGAACAGTTGGTAATGAGAGAAGGGGAAGTGGATTTTGTGGTCGTGTGCCACTATATAAATAGTGACATTAATTCAAGTTGTTGGTGTCCGAGGCTAAATCATCTATGCCCATCGGAAATTTTTGATGAACGTTCGTTAAGTTCGGCAGCCGATAAATGCCGATTACTTGACTTGTCCTCGATCTTTCGAATCGGCCCTACCACAGCTTGACTACAAGCATATTTCTTCTGGCTATCTACAGTTAGGTGACAGGTCCAGGTACACTATGGCGTGCTCATCCATTCGCCACCCTATCCATATGTACGCGGGCAAATGAAAATAATGTCAGAATTTCGACAGAAAGAGCCACATGATCTTATCAAGATCTTATCGATGTCAGGTCTTCATTTTTCATTCTTGGAGGAATTTTTTGTAATCGATCGGTTTCCCGCAGGGGTTTCCAAGCCTTGACATCACAACCCGACATTACATATCATATCATACTCATAGGCTGTGTGCGATTTTGTCAATTAACCTGGCTTTATGGAGCGTAGAACCAAGCGTAGGACTTTTTCAAGTTTGGCCCCAGACAAAGTTGAGGCCCTCACCGCCTCCTAAAACCATTTTGATCTCCGGTTATAGCGTATCCAGTCAATGAGGCCTGACAGTGCGATGTCACGATGATACTGATTCTAGCTAGCAAGCATTCATTACTCCGCTTTCATGTATAGAAAGCTCACCCCTTTCTCTTCAAGATAAATGAGAAATGTGGAATATATGGACTATATGCAGAGAGCATGCACGTATGGGTAGTGTTGTAAATTGTAAATTAAGGGTCGGGAATTGTAGATGCGAATGCGAATGGAGAGAGATCCTAGTACGTGGTTGATAATGGGAAAGATGAGGGGGTATGGAATCCAGTGGGAAGACAAGAATGGGATAGTAAGGGATGGGGAAGGAGGAGGGTGTCCCACAAGAAGAATGAGCAACGATAACGATAGCTTCTAAAGCCCAACGCAAAGCAGGGGTCCCAACGAACGTCTGCACATCCGCATGCCCTAGCGACGTCGCCAACCTAGCTCGCACCTCCACCCGCCCACTCCCACTCGATCCTCTTAACTAAAACGGGTTCGGTTTCTGCCCCACGCCCATACCACCCCAACACCCGGCCCTCATCCTACTCCCACCCCCCATCAAATTCCGCTGGACGAACGATACACGATCCCCGTGCCCGTGCGCGGTTTCTTCACCGTGCCTGGGGTCATGGGTGACACGGGGGTCGCAGGTGTAACAGGCTGCAGCACGGGAGAAACGGGCCCTCGGGACATGAACGTGGGTGTGGGCACTGGTACTGGGGGACGATTTCCTAGACAGACGCGGGGAGGTGGATCGGGGTCGTGCTGCAGAGGTGAGGGCTAGTCGGGGGGGCGGGGGCGCTGGAGGGGTTGTAGGAGTCGGACGGTATTGGGGAGGCGGAGGTGGGCGGGGATACCAGTCGAAGAGGGCGAGGGATGTGGATCTGCGACGCCCCAGGGTCTGCGCTGGGAGTAACTGTAATTCCCGGGCGTTGTGGGGGTGCCGTATCCAATCCCACTCCCGGCAGTGCGGGTGGTGGTGGAAGGTACGGCGCCGGAGGAAGGGAGAAAGAGGAGAGATACGGAGCCCTGAGACCCGCGCTAGGTGAGGGCTACAAAGTGCCGGTGGAGGTGCTAGCTGCTTCGCATGCAGAGTGTATGGCCCCCGTTCGTGCCTGTAGTCGCGTGAGCAGAGGGAGGCTCTTGAGAGCACCGAACTCAGACAAAGGAGGTCACCCCTGCCGCTCCATCCGAGTTTGGTGGTGAGCCCGATGTCGCCTGCCAGCAGTTGCCAGTCGCAGTGTCGCGGGATTTAGTGGTCGTCATCGAGGCTGAGTAACAAAGGTTAGGGTTAGAGAACGGGATTAAGAAACGACACGGCACTATCGCAGCCTGTGATGGCGAGCGGAGCGGGGAGAGAGGATGATACGCGTTTTGAGGAGCAGTGGGAGACCATGGATCTTTTGGCTTTCCAGGGTTCCGGCACATTCTTACTCTCTGTTCGTTTCATACACAGATTGCGAAAATGGGACGAGCGCCGCAGATATTTTATGCCGAGCTTTGCCTGATTTGGTGGTGCATAAGAAGCTCCGGCTTTTCGATCCATAGGATGTATCTTCCTTACATGATCATCTCTCAACTTTTTAGAAACAACCCACTTCCCATATCTGACTCACTCCGTAGTTATCGTTTTTAGTAAGTGGCCGCATCCTCAGTACCTCCTCATTCTCATCCGTCTTCGGTATCCAGCTAATCAGCATAGCTGTGATAGTGTTGTCTGGCAATGACGTGGGGAGCTTCTTCTGCGGCACCGATATGGGATCGGATTAGGTGGTCCTGGCATTGCGACGACGGGAGGCGGTTTCGGGGGCAGCGATGCGGGGGCCAGGGGAGGTTGGAGGGATGTGATGTTGAGGGCAGGCCCAGTAGGAGGGCATTTGACAAGAGTATGTCGATCGCAAGATGAACAGGACTTCATTAGCCAACACAGGTCACAGGAAGCCATTCTTATAACCACGATTCGTCCTTGTCTAGAGAAAGCATGCGCGATACAACAGTGTACTGTAAAGTAGAACATGGATTGAGAAACCATCCATTCCTATGGCGGGGAGACTGAGTCGGGATGGTTCTGTGGAGCCTGCAGATCAACCATCAGTGGTCCGAGTAAGTATATAAATAAACGCACGAGGAGGTTGAGATCCTGCCAACATTTGGGCAGGTTGTCGAGATCGATTGTGTAGGGTTTCACTTCGAGCGTTCTACCGCCTTGAGCGTGTGATTTTAAAAGTTCGCCTTCTCTGGGTTGAGCCAGATAGTGATCATAGTCGGGTATCACTACATTAACGGGTTCCAGGATCTTCAGGACGCGCACAACGAGAATCCGAGCCTTGCTGTGCTCACGTAGTGTTGAACGTTCGAAGCGGAGTAGAAGGTGACCTAGTAAAGATGGCATATGAGATGCAATTAATATTGGGACTAGCGTACTTACCAGTGTATGGCATACGGCGGACTGGTGACCTTTGATCTCTAAAGATGCCTCCTCCATCCACCTTCCCGAATGCTTGTTCAGTGACTATGTGGAGGGCGATACTTGTCCTACGCAAGTCTGCAACAAAGGGCTGATATAGGGAACGTAGCTGCTGAACGAGCTGGGTCGATCTTTGTACTAGAATCATGTGCGATGCTGTATTGTCAACAAGGCCTTCCGCATGTAGCAGGTTTTTTAAAGGCGTATACGTGGAGGTAGTTCTTTCCACTGACGGAAGAAGAGACAGAGACCAGGGAATGGGCAAAGGTTCGACTAGGAGATCGGTCCCCTTGGAAAAGTCGAACGGATGATTGACCCCAGTGATACGAAATCGAATTTGAGGAGTGCTGGGGGCGTTGTGATAATACAGAACGCCGCATGTGTCTTTGGGAAATTTGAGCCGACTGCGATTTTTGATGCCATACGTGAGGGTCACACGAGTGCCTTGTACGAAAACTGTCGAGGTTTCCAACCCGGAGATGTCAATGACGTCGGAGGCCTCGAGAAGGCTGGGGTTGAGTGTACGTATGCGCCTGACGCCACCAGTCCTCAGGCTATACGCAGTGGTAATTGCACGAGACTGGGTGTGGCGGAGTAGTATTGGACTCTTGATTCTGAGGAAAGAGTTGAAGGCATGGCGCTGACAGAACAGCCGTGAGGGGATCATCTGCCCAATGCTTGGCTAAAGCTTTACCGTTGCATAAACTTCCTTGAGCGCTTAGGACTGTCTGGCAGGACAACGACGGTCGTCGCTCTCTGAATGACGGGGAAGGTGATGGTGAGAGGCCAACGGCTTTGTTTACATCTGTCCTGCATGTGAATCCTCTGGCTGAGAATTCCTCCTTGCTTCCTCCTATGAATTGCGACTATGGCACCCAACAGTACATCGACCGTTCTTGCATTTATGCACAACTCGGAGAGGCATTCCACTTGCCTATGATATTAATATTCCATCATCGCTTGTGGACGGACACCGTATCGTCAAGGCTCTTGAAACGAAGGAATGCCAGACTGAAGCTACCGACGCGTCTGAGAAACAACATCGCCGACTAATGTATATCAGGATTGAGGGCTATTTCGTCCTGCAGGGACCGTCCGACGAAGGTCGTGTAGCGGTCGCCCGCCATGCAGAGACGACGACGATATTATCGCACTTGGAACATTGTATTTCAACCATTTGCTTTGTGCTTGTAGGTCATTTACATTGTTCTATCCATGCTGTGCCGTGCCTTCTTCGACAGTCCAGAGGTTCAAATGTCACATCCGTATATTCTGAGCATGGCTCGCCCCATATCGAAGCCATTGACCCCCTATATTTGATAGCGTCCAGGAAATGATCAATGCTCTCTTGGTGGAGGTTCCACAAAAACATTCTCAGGCTAAGGATACTGTATGTGCCCCTCCTGATCACCAAGTGATACAAATGTTATTTGCAAGGTACGTGATGGATTCTGGTGTGTTGTTTCTTGGAAGTATGATAAAACAATGCAGCATTTCAAGAACTTCGAGCAATCGTATCATGTGAGCTTCAAAACAATACAAGACTCGCTTATAAACCACAACCACAACCACAGCCCCAGCCCCAGTCTCGCTATAAATTCACTGTGCCTCTGCCCCGCTTGCTCGGCAACCCGTATGAGTTGCTCGGAGTTGCTCTCTTGCCCAGGCTTTGGCCACCAAAACACAAAATAAAAATGTCTCACTCCTGCGCCCTGCTTATTGCGACCCATAACGACAAGTAATGACAATATAACGACCACCATAACCACAACTACAACCTGCACAGCCTATAATGGTTTGAGTGAACGCAGTACTAGTTCCAGCTTGGCCAATCTGAAGGCGGAATCACTTCACCGCGCACT
>JABCKT010006697.1:0-25010 GCA_018858115.1 Tephrocybe rancida | reverse complement strand
TACAGTGGTTATATATCATGTGGGACTTCTATTTAAATGTAGGGGAAGCAGGGAGATGGTTTCCGAGCACTTGATTTGAGTGTAGTATTGATGTGATGTCATTGACATGTTCTGTCAATCAAATGATCGGAAACTCAGAGCCATCATTCCGAGTCCCTTTTGGGTTTTTGATGCTTACAATTGATCTTGATGTATCCAGAAACCCGGAGCAATCATTCCGAGTCCCCTTTTAGATTTTGATGTGATCCCGTTAGATATTCAAGGTTATCCATAAGGATCCTGCGCCATCCATCCATTCCCGTCTGTTTTCGGTGGGGGTAAGTGTTGGAAAACATGTAGATATATGTTCTGGGAGACCTGTACACTTTAGAATAATTAATATCATACTGTAAAACTTGTTAAACTGAATATTACATCTGGGCGCACCCAATTCTGTTGTGGGAGCGCCCCGGTCCATTTGGGCATGCCCATCTCCTTTGGGCGCGCCCGTATGGAGGTAATGGACCTGGGCGCACCCACATCAAATTCTACAGTAATTGGGCATGCCCGTTGCTATTTTGGGCGCACCCATGGGGTGTGGTCCCAGACCCTCTAAGGGGAGTTATGTAGTAGGCACTAACTACCGTAACAGGGTACTGCTAGGGGGTTGCCTGAAGTGTCTACATAATGGTCCAAGAAATTCCACTTGATGCAGCTCCACTCAGTCTGGCATCCGATATTGTAGAGTAATCCAATGCGGTAGGGTAAAGGAAGGTGCTGGAAGAGGGTCTCCAAGATGACCATGACATAGTGCTGCTTCTCCCCCGCAGATCGCATGTTTGCAATGAAGAGCACCACATCATGGCGGTAGAGCAACACCATCAGAGCAGTGTCATCAAAGAACTGCATGCTCACCTTGTCATGGCAGCTATCCGCTGCAGTAAAACTGGCCTCACAACCATCCAGCACTGACTTTGGTACATGAAGTGACCCCTTGAAGTGATCAGGCTCTTCTGTGTTTGGTTTCTTGATTCTGAGCACCTTCTTCGATCTAATGAACTGTACATATTTCTCCATCACTTCAGCATCTGCTTCAGGAATGAAGATGGTGCGAGGATGGGTACGAGGTGGGTCGCGAGAGTGGCAGTTGCGCTTCTGTGTGAAGCAGGCATCAACACACATGATGGTGTCAGGGCTGGGGGGTAGTAGGTACATGTTAGGATAGATAGTGATGGAAAAAATATAGAACAAACTTACTCATCGTTTGACCTGTCAGATTCTGGGCAAGCTGTAGGGAATTCACCACCAAAACAAAGGGGACAGAGACCACGAAGGTAGTCACTGGGCCTGACACGAGACAAGGGATCTGGGAATGGGTTTGATGGTTCTGGTTCATCTACATTGTCTTCATCGCGACCACATTTGAACCCAGCAACTAGTATGGGACTGTCTTCATCATGGTCTTCATCCTCATCCTTGATTGTTGGATAACAGTGGGGAGTGTGAGGGGGCTGCGATGGAGTCTGCAGTGATTGCACCAGTAAAGGAGATTGGGGTGGGGTGTCCTCATCGGATGTGGAAGGCTGTGGAGTTGTCTGTGGAGGTGGGCATCGCCTATTATGTTTGCGTGCCATTATGTAAGCAACTTTTCCGTGAAATCATGTCCCATGGCTTCGTATATGAATTACTGCTTCCTCTCAAAGTTTTCAAGTCCTTGACGTGGTGGAATAGTTTCATATAGTATTAGAGACAAGTACTGTATAATTAGATTTTTCAATTATGGATCAAATTATGGGTATTAAGCTTAATCTTCATCTCCCAGTTCCTCCTCCTCCTCAAACCAATCAGCCACAAGTTCTGTGTTTTCTGCGCTGAGAGTGGCTAGGCATCGTCATATTGCATTATATACAGTCTCTCCCCCATCAGAAACATGCTTTTTATAGCGATCAAGCGCGTCTTGAAGGAGTATGATCTTCTCAGGCTTGCGCCCACGTGCCTTCTTTGTTTTTGGAAGTTGAGAGTCACTGCCATAGTTTTGGAGCAGGTCCAGTTGTTCATCGATCCGGGGGACTGTGATCCCCCTGCCCTCGAGGTCCGTTTCTGTTGTGAAAAGCTCCACATCCAAGTAAGCTGTCAAAGTTGACACTTCCTTCTGTCGTTTGGCTGCATCCTTCTCCCGTTGCATTTGCACGACGTGGCGGTCAAACTCTACCTGATCTTTCTTTCGCTTGGCTTCCAAACCACTCGCGTCCCATTCTCGTGCCTTTCTCATGAGCCATACATAATCCAATCCATTGAATGCCGCATCCATAAAGGCCTGTGTATCGTTGTGTTTGAGTAATGCCTCAGCATTCCATTGATGCTGGGTCTTTGTGGGAGTATTACGCATTGCAACACGGTAAGATCCAAGGATTCCTTCGTTCACATTGTTTGTTGGAGGCATCCATGCCAAGTCCTGTTCTTCAACCGTGGAAAGGTCAATTACACCACCAGGTGCAAATTCAGCAGTAAAGCATGTCCATGTTCAAAGGGCCCCCGTGAAGAAAGCGACTAGACATTCAGAGATATCAGGTAGCTGGGGTAACAGCTGCTTGACAGCGTTGATTGCCTCTGGTCTCTCCCAATCCTTGCCATCAAGACAACTGAGTTCCGGGGATGCGTCACAAGAAGTCAGAAGTTCAGGGTGATCGATGATGGCTTGACAGAACGTCTTGACTTTCGTATGAAATGTTCCTAGATTCAGAACATTAACCTTTTTGGAACGATCTGGGCAGACAGTGCGCATGTACGGATGGGTGACAGCCTGAGAATACAACGTCATCACAGCTAGTTCTGTTAGAGTTGGGATATCTTGAAGTGCGTTATAGACATTCTTTTCAATGTTCGTGAACCCTGGGCACTGCTTCTTGTCGCGAATGACACGAAGGAACTCCACATAAGTGTCCAGGTGAACAAGAAGCTCGGCAGCAGCCTCGCTGTGGCTTCCAAACCGTGTGTTATTGGTATCTGGAAAGCGTCGAAAATTTGAGCCCCCAGTTACTTCACTGAAGTGATAAACATGGATGTCGCCCTGTCCTTTTTTATAGTCCTTGTTATTGAAGATTGCACCTGCAAGGGCAGCCGTCTTAGCTCCACTGCGTGTAGATGCTTCTAATGCCATAAGTTCCAAATCCGTCACTGGTTCTGATGACGGCACAGACGCAGGGTCAAGAATCTTCTGGAGTGTGGCTGCGTTGTCCTTGTTCGCAAGGGTTATGGGCGCAGTTTTGTTGACCTTTGCCCACCATGCCATCATCTCTGTATTCCCTCCCTTGAAGCTGTTCTGGTCTTTGTGCATGCAACACCCTGCCCAGATGAATAGGTCCGTCGCTTGCTTCTCCTCTGCAGAAAGTGCCTCATACTCTTCTTTCCCCAGATCTAGCTTAATTTCTTTCATCAACGCGACATCTCGCCCAAGCTTTTCTTCCTCCGGCAAGGAATTCCAAGCATCAAGGCCCCCAGCATCTGCAATCTTCTTGACAGACCATTGAGTGAGGTACTGGACTAGATCGGAGGTTGCGAGGGCAGCGAGTTTGTCCTCACCCATGCCAAGCAAGGTTTCCTCCTGTTTCCATTCTTTCATCAAGGTGGCTGTCCGCTTTTCGGTGCTTGCATGGTCACCATTCATCCCCTTCAGAATAGATGCCATGTGCTGGACCATGAACTTCACACCAGTTCTCTTCCCGAATGGACTCTCATTGTAGAGCTCGCCATTTTCCTTCATCCGCTCTACCCAACCATCTCGTGCAAGTTCACTGGAATGATCTGCTGAAGACTCAACACCCACGAGACGTATCACAGGTGCAGAGTTGTCGTCGGCCATAAGGCTCCCAGAGGCATAATCAGGAACTCGCATTGCGATGTGGCAAGCATCAATGTTGAGTTTTCAATTCGATGTGCTATCACAACTGAATGTTGCACCTGGTTATCATGTGAGAAAATTGCCTGAATATGAATCAGTCAACGACACTCACTCTTTGTGACAGTAGACTCGTATCCCATTTGGACTTTACCTGCTACAAGAGCTTCCAGCATCATTCTGCTCATGCAGCGCCACACATCGACTCCCATGAATTTCCCCACCCTCTGGAGTACCACACTGACCTTGTTGCGAGGGCACCCACTTTGTACGACAGCTCTCACCAGTGCCCGAGCTGCCGGAGTGAAGGTGCCTCGATGGGTTAGTCCAAATCCATTTGGATGCAACCTCGCCTTGTTTAAAGCCTTTTTGAGGATCTCAGGAGCCCGACGTGACCTCTCCTTCAGTGCACGATTGACTTTGCGAATGTCATCCAGGGTCTCATTGAGTTGCAATGTACGCCAGGTGAGTGCTGAAATCTTTGATGTAAAAACTTTGTTCTTGACCTGCGCCGCCTTTGTTTTGCTCTCCAGCTCCTTCCTAACCTCCAAAAGCTTTGTTTCAGCGCTCTCTGCATGACATGTGAGGCCCTTCATGGATGTAAGAAGCCGTTGATGTTTTTGCCGCTCATTTCGAAGATGGGTGTAAGTTGCATCGGCTCGGCTTTTGTGCTCGTTGCCTCTCCTCTGTTCAACTTCCAACTTCTTCTCAGCAGATTTCATTGCCTGTGTTGCTGCCTGCAGCTGTCCTTTGAGTCCGCGCAATGGTGTCTTGGGTATGGCATTGGATGGTATGTTTTCCTTATTATGTCGATTTTTGCAGGCCTCTTGTAGCTGATCTTTGCGCTTTTTTGATGCTCCAGCTCGTCGAACCATTATGAGGTGGAAATAGTGTATTCTGCCATGGTACAGGGTGTACAGATGGTGAGTTCGGCGGGCTCAGACACAAGAATATGGAAACAAGGGTATATCATCCGTTTTGGCCTGAATTTGTCACTGATTGAGCTCAGGATGCACCAGGACAGTGGTATCGACATGACTTACAATCGCCTGTACCAATCCAATGTGTAAGAATTCGCCCTTCGTCCTCAGCAGCCATGACGAGGATGGGATAGGAGGTAAGGGTGCGTTATGTCACGCGTTTTGTCACACAACGTGTATGTTTACATCGTCGATTCTTCTTGACTGTGTCTTGAACAACACACCACATGGACACACTCGGGATATGAGAAATGTTCGCTGGCCAACATATATATACAGATGTACAGAGGGATTTGTCCTGTATTCAACATTGACCATTACTTCCTTCATGTACTGTATGCATTTTCGTGTCTTTTCGCAATCGCCTCTGTAAAAATATAGCATTGAAGAACTCAAGAAACTTTCACACTCAAAGTTCCTGAGACCATGACCCTGGCAGTGAAAAGTTTGCTGGGCGCAATAAGCTTCAGATTATGCGGGAAGGCCCCTGAACAATACAAGGACAAACACCACGCAGTTTTGATAGACGGTGCCCACCTCCATTGTCTGACACATGCACAGAGATGAAAAGGGATCGCCGTCTTCAAAAATATGTGCTATGTCCATCCCATTGTCGATCTCAACGGCACGACAGCATGCAACACAAAGTATTTGGTCAATGTGATGGGTGGTGGCATCTTGAAGAACATTATACCACACCAATGCATTAGCGAACCGCTTTCGTAGCGAACCCTGAAGATGAGTAACTATTAGTGGGGAATGATCACCCTTGCTTTGTGAGGAAGGTTTCAACTGTGTCCGTCCATCCAGTGTTGTTGGGTGCAACGTGAAGGAACAAAGTCAACACAAAGTCCAATACTTTGAAGTCCACGGCTAGTGTCAGCTCAAGGGGCGCCGAAGCAAAGCACCCATGCTGGATAAGCTGTTGTGGAGCAGGTGAGCATGGGCAGATTGTTAATGTTACTTTTTCCAAGCCTGACAGGCATGGAAGAAGTGTTAGTCACCATTGCAAATCAAGAAGCAAATAGCCTTACAGTCGAAATGAACAACGACAACTTTGATGTTGTGTCCCAGCATCCCACAGGCACACACTCATCAAGGGTTAGGAGGTATCTCTTGCAAAGATTGGGAAGAGCAGGTATATTCCATATACATCCCAATAAGTCTAGGTATAAGTGCTCCCCAATTCTTCCACTGTGCCTCTCTCTTTTGATGATGCCTGGATATGGGGGATTTACAATATTGCTGTCCCCACCGTCTAGAAACAGATTTTCCTCTTCTGCATGGGTGGGCACTGTGGCATCAGGCACATGACGTACATGGGGTGGAAGGTAATTGTTCTGGGAGAGTGCTTGTCTGTGCTGAAGGAAGATGAGAGCAGGTAATTTGTCTACCCTCCTGGGAAGAGCCTTTCGTTGGCGAATGGTCAGCGTGTATGAGGGCGTGGTTGGTCAGTCCTTTGTCAAATCCTTCTTCTTCAGGCGAGGCCTCATCTCGAAGTGAAAAGTTAGTGGGGACTTTGCTCCAAATTCAAGGATCTCAAATAATGCCACTGCCTCAAACGATGCCAATTTCTTTTAGTCTGTGGGTCAATACCAACTCTCTGGGTTCATTCTGACTCTCAAACAACGCCACTGACTTAAACGATGATAAAGAAATTTTAGCTTCAGAGTCACGTATGTAGGAAGGGTCCTCACTATATGTTTAACCTGATTAATACACCCCATATGGCTCCGCAGAAGATCACAATAAGATTGTAATCATACTAGTTGGCAGGGGACACACTGGGCACAGGGCACGCTCCCCAAATCACACATTGGCCCTACCCACGAAGGTAGGGCTGGTTACGATAATGAAAATAAAATTGCTCGTACGATATGGTGCTGTATATGTAAGTAATGTAGTTGAATGTAAATATTATTATGGGAGTAAGACCACAGCCAATGTCCCAGTGGGTAGTTCATGAAAATTCTTCTTGTCGCAATCCTCATGGTCACAAACATGACACATATCACCAACGAGTACACAGTGTGGGTGAGAGCATCGTCAATGATAACCAACTCCTTTTGTCAGGTCATTCACAACAGAGTCACATATCTTTCTGGAATTATTTCCGTCCTGACCCTTGGCACCGTGAACATGATTTTCGCAAAGCCAGGTCTGTCGTGATCTCCCTCCTGCCACAAGCCAGTCAGCCCCTCGAAATCGCTGTTCCGGAAGCCTGGTTGTCCAAAACTGGCTTGGTGTTGTGCACCCTGACTTTGACCTTGAGTTTCTGATCAAGATAAGGCAACTGAATGTAGGGATTGCACACTGTAAGTTGAGATCAGTTGTGGCATAGCTAGTAAATAGAAACATTCATGGAAATGCGCAATGAAGGATTCCATGCTGGGCTCATGTTGCTCTCAAAATATACCAACGCCTCGTTTACATCCACATCCACCTGTGTAATTCTTCCGACCCTGCCCCGCATCTCCCCCCAATGCACCATTATGAGATTGCCTTCCCACAGGAGCGACTTGGTGATTTCTTCCTCTGCTGCAGCCAATGCCTGTGTCGGGATGACATCTACGTGTTTGAAGAACTTGAGCTCCTTATGTGTCATGACAGTGGGTTCGACATCATGCAAATCCAAGGACAGGAATCCGTGTTCAAACTGGATGTTCTTCCAGCTGTAAGACACAGGGGAGCGGACAGTGATATTGTTGTCAAAGATGCAGCGACCCTCCACAAGAGGAAGTACCTGCTGTGCAGGGCTTGATCCACACAAACTTCCCTATTCATGAAGAGCTCGATGCGAGGAACAACGAGTACGCTTGCCCTAGCACCCGCACAATTCTCACACAGGTGGTCTTCTCCTCGATAATTGTAGTCAAGGACATAGGCAAGGTCGCTGCAGTAAAGGGGTGGTGAGTCAAGGCAAACAAAGCTACCTGGGTGGGGGATGAATAGAGGAGGCTCGAGTAGATACTGTCCAGCTTGTTCTGGTGGAATGGGGTAGAGTTGCTGTACGTAGACATCACTGACGTCCTGACAAACTTTTTGGGCCTCACTGATAGAGTCAGCCTCAATAAAGATCCACCCCGGACATGAGATGCGCCTGAAGATGGAGGTCACTGATGTCCAACCGGCCTTCAGGATTTTGTTGAAAAGGACGATGGGGGCCGTTTCTTCGTAACCTTCCTGTAGTGTTCTTTAGTATGCTATATTATTGAACATAAAAAAATCTTACTTTCACCACAACTCTCCAAAGCTTTGCAAGTCCCATTCTTTCCAGGCAATGCAGGTCATCGTCGTCTTCTTCACTATTGTCATCTTCACTAAGACCTTCCCACTCGAGGTCTGAGATGGTGCTTGCTGCTAGCTGACGCGAGATCTGTTGAGGGCCAGCAGTGCCTTCGTCATCCCAGAACACCTTGTCAGTGAGGAAATTGTCTATGTCAAATAAAAATGAATAACAGGAAAGGATCTGTAAGATGTGACATTACCCAGGTCATCATCCTCGTCAAGTAAGATATCTTCTTCATCTCGGTAGTCTTCCTCAGCTTCTAAGTCCATAAATTGATTGTGTAGAGGAGCCTACAGACAGTGAGCAGTAGACGGAAGATAGTTATGCTCAGACACTTACAATCTGACGGGGTGTTTGCTTTTAGAGCCTGATGGCTGTGGCAAAGCCGACAATGATGATGTCTACAGAGAAGAGAGCACCACAAAATTAGCACATCATAAACTCGAAATCAGCGAGTGCGCACCTTGTCACCGCAGGGACATTTCTTCGATACCGGTGTCTGCGAAATTGACGGCACTATGGGCAATGCACTTGCCTCTTCAACCACCACGCTCACCTCCCCGAGCAAGACACTTGACTCTGCAGGCAACAGACGCGGCAAGTTCTGAGGCTACAATAAAAGAAATAGATCAAAATGTCACTGATACTTCAGGACTGCTATCGCATGACACCAACGGCGCCGACGTCCTCAATGGCAGTGAGCCTAACATCATCAACAGCTATCATACACTCAGTCAGTTATGCAGTACATACATACATTGAGGGCAGGTGATGCATACTTCTCCTTTGGGTGCATGCATTGTATCACAAAATAGTATTAATACTCTTTAAGAATTTGTATTGAATCTTAAAAAAAGACTACAGATATAACAATGACTACACAATTATTGATATTGTAGAGGCAATGGTCATGGTTCAGTAACAGGAGCATATACGCAAACAACCAAACATGCCCAGAATGGCCAGTTTAGGGTGACCTCTCGGTTTCATGGCCTGCTCACCTAATGACAACAACACGACCAAACTCCTGCCACCTCTTGACTTTGCCACCACCATGGTCGCTATTTACTTATGCTTACGTCCGTTACTTACATTGTAGACTATCTCGACTAATTAAATTACCACACTGTAATGTTGGCCATCGTGCGTCCCCACTGGCATCGTCGCATTGTATGGCCATCATGTGCCCCCACCAGCATTGTGCATCCCCACTGGCGTCGTTGCGTTGTGTGTCCCCATGGCCTTAATTCAAATTATAGAACCTGTACGATACAGTGAGTAATTCTAACTTTGCTACTTCAGCACATCCCCACTGGTGTTGTGCACCCCCACTGGCATCATCGCATTGTGCACTGCCAGGGACTTCACTTCTAAATCTGTGAGTCAGAATGAGTGTATACATTAAAATTACGACTTACTGTCATACAGTGTGTTATCCTGACCTCCACCTCACCCACAGTGGAATGGACAATAAGATATGCATTGGAAGAGAAGAGCGCTAGGGGAATGAAACATTGAGGAAGGAAATCTGGCCTGGTTCTTCAATGGTGATTTTGCGTGGCTTTTAAAGCTGCTGGTATGTTCTCTTTGTAAATGACCAGAGAGCTAATATCTTATCAGAAGAGAAATTTTTCAGGTACTGATGCTATTGGAATGGAGATGTATTGGGATGGATGTTGGTGGTCCCTGGTGGTGTTGGGTGGCAGACACATAAGACGCACACAATTATAGGTATGCAAGGGTGAACAGTTCATGTGGCACTTGAGTCAACTGACGGACAAACAGGTAGCCTGGTTTGAAGTATGCACAAACCAATATGGTTCACTGTATGTAGTTCGTAATACAGGTATATCTAAATTGGCGAAGTTTGAGGATTATTCTAAGTCAAGCTACCCTCACGAGCTGCACTCAATGTCCCCCCCCACAAAACGCAATACGCACTCAGCCGACAACGCTCCAGACATTCCTCTCCAGCGAAATGGCAAGATACCTCAAGCCCTGAAGCCCAGCAGGACTCGGTAGTCTAACAATGAAGATGCTGATGGTAGGTCGTCATTTCCATTTACGCTTGCTGGGCTAACCATCAGTGCCAGAGCCAGCCCAACCAAAGACGACGGTTCAGAAGATGCGTCAGTCTAAGAATACTGTCGAGGACATCATTACAGATGGTAAGTATTATACATGTTAATTGTCAAGTTGTGCTAACATCTTCACTTCGCAGACATGCAGGCTCCACCTCCTGTGCAAGAATGTCCCGTTCCACATAGGAAACCAGCTGCCCCTGCAACTGCCTCCCTGGGGACCGATGCTGAAGGTGAAAGTTTCGTCCCAGCTCGTACCCTGAAGAGAGTGCTGCCCACGGCTGGAGCAGAGGCTCCTCCATCTTAGCCTGCGCCAGCTCAACCTGTGCCTCCCCTGTCTAAACCTGCGCCTCGCGGCCCACCTCCTAGCAGATCATCTCCAGACGACGACAAAACTCCTCCTCCTCCCTCTACCCAACCTCATCGACCTCTGCCTCTCCCTTCTGAATCTCCTTGCACCCCATCTCTGCCTATTGTCTGCAATCCAGGCTTCACACCAAGCTCATCGGACTTTGAGAAAGCGTGGAGATGACTATCTCCATGACCGCACAATCCAGATTATATCCTGGGGCGACGGTAAGTCCTTTGAATTGAATTGTTTTCATTGAAACTGAGTGACATTTACACTATAGACAAAATGGAGCTTCATATCAAGGATCCTGAACTCCTGACCCTTCCTCTTGTCATGAACGTTGATGATCAGACTAGTGTGTGCATCGATGACTCACCAAAATTCAACCACGACCTTGCCGAGGCCAAGGGACTTCCATCCATCAGAAACAACATGAACATCCCAAAGGCACTCAGAAGGACCCTGAGGGTGGACCCAGGTGGCATCTTTGGCACCAACGAGGACCCCATTGGCAGCAAATCCTGCAAAGCCCAAGCCAATTGTGACAAATGCTGTCGCTCAGAAGATAACAAGCCTGGACCTTCCAGGAAGAAATCTCATGAAGATGATGCTGACGATCATGATATTCACACTGTCCAAATGAGTGGTGTTATGCAGCAGCAGTTAATGAAGTTCCTGGCATTGTTTGAAGGCAAGTAGATTCTATACTTTGACTTTATTTATGTATTTAAATATATGTTGTTCAACACTACATTTGAGTGATATAAGTTATGACAACAAAGTAAAGACTAGTCTACTTTACAGGACTTAGTATTAATTAACCATGGATAAACAGTCGTGACCAAACCACTGTGGGTGCGACCACGCACCTATGGTCGCGACCAAATGCACATGGTCATGACTGCATGTACATGGTCGCGATCACACTTACATGGTCGTGACCAAACGCACATGGACACAACCAAACACACATGGGTGCAACCAAACGTACATGGTTGCGACCACACCCAAATGGTCATGACCAAACCCATGTGGTCACACCCAATGCCTTGTGGTTGTGACCACGCATTTAAAAAGCAAGACCACATGGTCGCGACCTTGCACAAATGGTCGTGACCATGGTCTTCATACTATTAAGGGTTTGACAGTAGTATCTTTGACAGTAGTAACTACCTTACATAGGTATACCAGGGGGGTTGCCTGGAGTGGATCCCCGGTGCTAAAGAGAGATAGAGATGAGGTAAACATAACTGGCATGCCTAAGAATTACTTACACTAGGTTGGAAAGATTGATGTATATGTCAGCAAGCTTCTTATCGATGCCATGCTTTGAGACTTGACATTTAAGTGGAAGTTTTCTGGTAAAGCATAAATCCAGTGCAAACACCACAAGATAAATTGTTCTTACATGACGATCAGAGTTGACACTGAGTCGAGGGTGGCATCAGACTCAGTATCTGGATTGGGGCACTCTTGGATGTGGTGGACCCTTTGGTCTTTGCAGGCTTGGGAGCTTCGTCACTATTGATAGCTGCATCCTCTTGATCTGACACAGCAGCGTGGCTGACTGACTTAGCGGACAATATGTTCTTGACAAGACATCGTGGGGTTGGACTATAAGAAGGTCAGACAAGAATTTCACAAGCCATTAAGAAATTCAATGCACAACAAAATGGAAGAAGCAACTGGCGCCGCTTTACCCTTGCCCTTTGCTTTAGCAAGCTTGGAGGGGGATTCAGGAAAATTGTCGCTGTCACCACCATCCTCACCAGCTGAGTCTTCCAGGGGTGTATCGGCTCTTACTGGTGCAGAGCGGGGTTTTTTCTTGGCGGGCTTGGTTTCCCACTGAGGGCTGGCAAAGGCACATTAATTCAGCAAGGGGGGGGATAGAACACAGACAATACCTTTTGCAGGGAGGGCATGGGACTTTGGGGCGGAGCGGTATGTGCTGAGAATAAACTGATGAACAAGCAAGTAGCAATAAAAGGAAGGAACTCACCTGTCTACATGCTCAAGCTTACTTGCCCTGAAAAGAAATCATAAACATTGATTAACCGAGGAAATAATAAGATAGAAACTCGCCCCCCGTCATTGCTGGAGGTCAGGTCCAGAACCTTTGTATTTTCCACAAACCTAGAATGAAAATAAATGTTAATAACATTGAGCAACACACACAACTAGTGTTTCTAAGTCCGGTCTCAGGGACCGCAAAAGACCGGAACCCAACTGGACTGCAACTGGAAAAGACTGGACTTCCAGTTGCAGTTCCTGCGCAGCAACCATCAGTTGCAGTTGCGGTCCCTCCAATTGGGGTACGTTTTGCTACCGGTTGTGACCAATCGTAACCGTACAAACACTGTGTATCTATCCCCCCCTCAAATTTGGTTCCTGGAACATCAAGATTGGTGAAGAATTGACCGAGTTACGATCAAATTAGTGTAACAAGTACCCTCTATTTTGTTTTGACCATATCTCGGTTGATACCTCATTGCCACTAAGCTCTCTAATGAAGAGGGACAGGTGTAAGTTTGCAAGAACATGACAAGCAATAAGTACTCATGCAGTGTCAGCTACAATGAAGTCTCCCAAGGATTCGGCTTCAGATTTGGGTTCCGGTTGTTTTCTGCAAGGAGGCATACTTAATGTTAAGGAGAGTATGGCTTGCTCAGAGTGATATTTATAGGTTATGGTGCGGAGTGGCAAAATCAGATCAAACAAAACTAATGAGGAAGAGAAAATAACAATAAAAAAGTCAAAAAGGGAATAAAAACAAAGCAGATGATATATTTCCAGAAGAATAACCAGATAAACATGAAAGAGAAACACCTCTACCCTGGGATGTGATATCAATTTAAAATGACATCTACTCAGGGTTGACGTTCAGGGATAGATTAATGACTTGAAGCAACAGGGCACATGGCAATACAAGGCAAGATAGCAGATCAGAGGGAGTCCAAATGGATGATATCAAGAACAACAATATTATTTGGCTTAATGACATGTCTGTAGATCTAGACACACCAGCAATGGACAAGCATTATAACAATGCAGATGCAGGTGAGCAACATTTTGTTAAATAGTTATGTGGTGCTCGTTCTTAGACGACATAGCTACCACTCTACAGGACACTGCAAGCAATAGGATTCAAGCAACAGGTACATCAGAACAGATCATTCAGCTCTCAATGGTGAAAGTGAGCCGTGCTACTATCATTCCTTGAATTCAATCTGACAAACTGTAGCTGAATAATTTCAGTGTATTGGAGTTCACTGCACCACATGCTTGGAAGCTGGTGTGGGAGTGCGAAGACGGCCAGGAAGAATGTGTTATAAGATTTCAGGGAATATTGTCAAAAGCAAGCTTGATCACTGGGAGCTGTCCGCGTTCAAGGGCATGGAGGCAGTCGACTTCTGTGCATGCTACTTCATAGCGAGGAGCGATGCGCTGCAGGAGAACAGTATACCATTTGGATTGCTTACTGACCCCCAACGTGTTCTAGAGGCAGTGGCAGGCTCCGATGTATTTTTTCATGGACCGGACAACCATGTCAAATACAGATCCCTGGAGATAGTTGAAGGAGCCAAAAGGCAAGCCGATATTTTATAACATTTATATGTGAGCTAACAAGATCCAGGTATATTGAGGTTGACCCAGGGCAATTCTGTGTGGGAGACATTATTGAGATCCAAGCATCATTTGTCTGTGTTCCAGTGGCTGGTGGTTGCTTTAAGATGATGCCCATCACGTGTGCTCTGACGTTGCTGGATGTAGCATACCGACAGGCATGTATTCTTCCTACCACGAGCTGCCCCTCCCTCATTATTGATTGTATTTTACAGGCTGCAATGAAGGCCAGAATTGAAGCAGTGAAGGCCCAGAATGCCCAGCAATATACCAACCTGAAGACCTTGAAGCGCAAGATGGCTTACAGTAAGGAAGATGAAGATGTGTAGAATGCTAGAGCCTCCTTGAGTGACTCGTGCATCCGAGATGTGGCCATGAAATACAAATAGGCTTTTAGTGTACTTATAAACCATATACAGCTTATATACTTCCAAAGCAGTCATCGACTAAGCCCTGGGTCGGTCATCAAAGAGGAAGAACTGGGAGAATACCAAGGGTGTCAAAAACACCCTGGCAATAAGCTGGAATTAAACGCAGTTCTATAGCATATGTCAGGTCCGCTAAATACCCAGCAGAAGAACGATCCCCCAGCTCTTCTGTTACCAATGACCTCCACAAGAAGTGTGGGTACTTTGCACTGATGCTGTCAAAAAACCAAGATAATCTTGACACCGTTGGCCATGCTCAGAGAATTTCAAACAACCATCCGACCCACTTCTTTCAAGACGTGTCATCGTGATCCCATTCCCAAGGAGGTACTGCATTGATAAGAGAGCAATCTGGGAAATGAAAAATGTCAGAGCTCCAACAATGCCTATTGGCAACAACCAATAAGTCGGCAGCGGTGCGTGTATTGTTGCTTATGAAATATTCATTGGCCCTCTCCAGTTGGAGCTGCATGTGGACCAGAGACAGATCCCAAAGGATGTATGCCTTCAGATTGTCATTGGCAAAATGAGACAGCAGCAACCAAGACAAATTGTCAGATAGAAATGGTGTGATATGATCAGCGAGATCTTCTGATGGATCACATCCAAAAACCAGAGGGTTGCCGTGCTTCCAAAAGTGGCGCAGATCAAAGGGGGGGATCTACGGCTGGATTAAATGCCTTGCTAATAGTTGGCATCTGTGCCTTCCAATAATCATGCCATCTCTTTGTTGTCAACTGAAATACAGGCAAGTTTATACCTCCCTGTCTCAATCTAGACAGCCAAATCCTATGCATGCATATCCATATGAAAAAGAAGCCACACTGCTTTGCATTGTCGGAGATGTTGGTGAATAGGTGAGGGGGCACTGAATATGTCAAGAGACGAGTTTGTTTGGGTTCTATTTCAACACCACCAATCCTAGGATAATCTGTTTCTTGTGAGGAGAAAGCCCAGACATCCACAAATGGCATGACCCAGGAACTTGCAGCATACAGGGCATTGCTCTCACATAATAAGCAATACCACACAGTTGGTGAGCAAACACGTTCTCTGACAACAGCGGGATTAGGCAATGCAGGGACAGGCCTCGGCAGCTGAGACACTACAAGGACTGTGAGACAGGACCAATACAAGTGTAATAGATGTGCTCACTATAGCACTCAACCAGAACAACCAATTCCTGCTGATACTCCATCCCTATTTTCTGAAGCTCCTGAAATTGGCACGAGTATTCCAGGAACCCCCTGTGAAATAAGTGAGATGAGATCAGGTGAAACAGGTTGGAAACCAGGCAACACACCTTTGTTGATATCGGAGAGGCAAGTTATTGCTTTGACAAAAGACCAGACACCAGTAGAAAGATGGAAAGGCTGCATTGAGACCTGTGTTATCACCGGCAAAGCAAATGAAGTGGGGTCAGCCAGTTCCATCCAAACAGGAGCTCCAAGGCGACAGAGGATGTCAAATTCCATCATATCAGAGGCGATCGCCCCACGTAGATGAGGTTTGGGAGCAATATGGGCTTCAGGGTTGTGCCACAAACACATCGCTTTAGACATGCAATATAATCCAGAGCATCTCTGTAGAGCAGGTTGTGGAAACCAAGTGACAACAATGCAGAATGCGCCCGCTCCATGGCAATAACAGGAGGTCGAAAGCACATACGTGTTCATAGAAAGCAGATATTTGTTGCCAAGGAGGGGCAATAACAGTTTTCAAGTGCAGTCAGCTAGACGAGCACCCTTGAACTGTCAGTGTAATGGCCAAAAGAGTACGTTTGCACTGGAAAACAAACAAAAGGGTTACACAAATAAAGAACAAATATGGATTGACCAATGGTCAACATCTGATGTGCCAGACATGCTTTCTTGCAGCATGACTGCCGGGTAATCAAAGTTCTAAAATGTGGTGTACAGTGAGAACAAGAAATCTCAAATATCATTCAAATTTTAAATCTTAATATCTTATTAACTACAACTACCTCAACACCCTTTATTCATTGCGTGCTTCATGTCATCTACACTAGAATCACTCCCACCAGCTGTCTTGTACAGATTACTTGCAATGCTTGATTTCAGGACTTTTACCCACCTTTCTGAAACTAGCACAACAATGTTCTTGCTCGGGCTTGCTCACTTCTGGTCAAAGGCAAATAGGTCCACACGCATAAAACACAAGATGTCAATCAGAAAATCAATGGAAGAAGATGCTGAAAGTGACAAGGAACAAGGCATGTGTCAATACACCCAGCAATTGCTCTATAAAACATGCCTAGATGAATACAATGACAACTTTGATGTGTTGTCTATAACCAGCAACAAGAGCATAACAGGCAGGCGTGGTCTTGACATATTATCAACCAGCACGAGTATGTGATTTGAACATATTCTAAGAATAAAAATGACAAACGCTCCAGATAACACAGACCCAACCAAAGGAGAAGAAAAGATGTTATATTTACCCATGGAAATGCTAGACAAAATCCACAAGTCAATGGATTTACACACACTTTCACTCATCTCGCCAACAAGTTCCACCCATTGCTTCATGATCGCTCAATATTTGGAATGGGCTGGCCTACCACATATACCCCTTTTCATGCCAACAGAAGGGCTCCAAGATCAATGTTTTTGTAGTCAATGCAGACAGCACGTTACGACCCATATTTCTGTCAGCCACAGGTTGTTCCTTGGGTTTCCAAACCAAGAATCTGATAGAGGAGAACAGGTTGTGTATGTGGCGTACGAACCATCAAAATGCGCCACACAATTATGGGGGCTCAATGCTAAATGCTCAAATGGTAACCCAGCTCCAGGTAAATTTTCCTTGACTTTAGATAAAGTTTATTATCCTTTGTAGCTTTCTTGTAAACCTGATGTTGCTTGAAATTCTTGACAAAATCATCAGTCAAAGTAATCAAAGCAGAAACCCCTATTGTCCACGATGCAGCTCAATGGTTACAGTCAATACATGCTATATACATATATTTACAGAGACTCCACCATTGACTAGAGATCCCATATTTTGTCAGTGTTCCCTTGATTTCAAATACAACACATTACCCACAAAATGATTATGTTTTGCCTGGAGTGCTACAAGTGAAACATAATCACACTACATATGTACATATGTTCCCACAAAATGATTACATTTTGCCTGGAGTGCTACAAGTGAAACATAATCACACTACCCATGAAATTATTATGTTTCACCTGGAGTGCTACAAGTGAAATGTAATCACACTACATATGGAAAGTTAATTACCCACGACTTACTTATGTGTTGCATGGAGTGCTCCAAGTGAAATGTAACAGTATACTGATTGGGTAGGGGTTAGGTCTGTCTGGAGCAGCAAGGAGGACAGATATGGGGGTAAGAGGGTAGGTGTGCTACACTTATGAGGAAAGTTCAGACCTAACAAGTACTAAGAGTGGCAATGGGAGCCTACAAGTGAAACATAATCACAAGACATACAGTGTCCTGATCCAACTTGTTGACATGCATGATTGACAACACAAAGTCCAAAATATGTCACACTAGATGTCACTCTTGGTGTCAGCCATGACAACTGCCACAAGAACACTTGTATTCCAGCAACACGAGTAGCCACATATTGAGACATAATATACGATGAGGCATCCAGAATAGGTGTATTCTTAGGCATGATCATTTATTCGGAAGAATCTGACAAATATAAGCGCTTGCCCACCAGAAACAACTTCAAAACTCACCATATTCAGGAACATCAGAGTAACAGTTCCTTCGGAGTATCCAGTGTTGGTCACACTCTTTATCCGACCAATACGGCATATAGCTAGGTCAAATAGCATCCAATGTGTGTGCAAACATGATGAATAGGCCCTTCCCATCTTGCAACCTCTGTAAGGTATGAGGGCAGGGCCCAAATTGGCCACATTTGTGGTCATCAAACTCTGACCATGGTCGCAATCCTTGCACAAAATCAAAACCTAAAGGTTGCAGGCTCTTGTGAAATGCATGGCTCATCGACCTTGGGTCAACAACAGCCTTCTTTGCCAGCGTGAGCTGAGGATAAGCGCAGTAGATCCTGTCACATGAGATAAAGTTCATGAACAGAGTGGACATTTTGTTGAAGATAGGAAAAAGAGTGTTGTTGTTTCCAGTGACATTTAATGTGATGTGTGGACGGTCTGCACCAGAGACCATGAAATAACAGGCCAAGACCCCATCTTCACAATCCTGCCCCTTCAGGTGTTTGATGATGGTGAAACCATGTATCTGCCACAGACTGTGCAAAATGAGATGAGATGCATCATAGGAGACACATATTTTGATCCAGGGGAGAGGGACGCAAACAGTGGGATGAAAGAGTTGGAGAACAAAGGGACCTGTGATCACAGATCCAGTATCCCCCAGCATATTCAAAAAGGATATAGGAGAATGCACAATGAGTGCTAGCATTTCAACAAGCTGGGTCCTCTGCTTGTAAGACACATACGTCCTTGGAAGGCACTCAAAGCAACAATGGGCAACAGGGTGCTAGCATGGAGGTACAAGAGATGCTCCGGATGTTTGACTATAAGGCATGAATGATCAAAACAGAGGCTATAATTGAGTTGCCAAACATACCATGTTTATTTGCATTGTCTTTGAGGTTTCTGACCTGCATACACTGAAGGTCCTGAAGCACAGTAGCAACAATGTCACTTGTGTTGGCAAGCTTCAATAGAGCTTCAAACTTCAAGCAGCCAATAAAGCTTAACAACACCATGACAGGTGTCTCCACCAAAATACCCGATGCAGCTGAGACAAAAGACATCAAAGAAAGGGACAGGGTAGAAAAGCAAGCACCAACACTCAGCAACTTCAGCATCCATAGCATCAGACATGATTGTCAAAAGTCAAAGTATGAGGAATCAAATAAGTATGGAATCCAACCACAAAATGATGCAATCAGGCTGAGCAAGCACAAAACACAGGACACTCTAATGGATAGATATATACAATTCATATATTCACTTGGGTGTGCACAGATTTTGGGATGCTGATGCCAAAAAATGAGTCAAGCAATGTAATTAGAAGATAAGATAACAAGAAGTTTCTCATGGGTGTGCACAGAATTCGGGACACTGATGCCAAAAGATGAGTTGAGCAATGTAATTACAAGATAAGATAAAAGATAACAAGAAGTTTCTCATGGGTGTGCACAGAATTCAGGACACTGATGCCAAAAGATGAGTTGAGCAATGTAATTACAAGATAAGATAAAAGATAACAAGACTTTTCTCACAGGTGTGCACAGAATTCAGGACACTGATGCCAAAAGATGGCTCAATTGATGCAATCACAAATATATTCCCACAGGTGTGCACGGAATTAGGGACACCTGTTGAAAAAAATGGCGGTATGGATGGTATAACATAAATGAGTCTTTTTCAAAAGGACTCCTAACATTATGTCCTGAAAGTGTTCCACCGTTGCCTACAAACTTGTGCATGGAAAATAACCAGTACATGAGCTCATGGGCCTGCATGCGGCAATAGACAGATGCTTCAAAGTCCTCAAGTTCTGCATACACTTGGTAATACCACTCAACCAGGTCACTGTGCAGCTCAAACTAAATGCACAAGAAGACAAGAGCAAGGACACTGTCCCAAGTAGATGTGTCAGGGATAAGGGTAGGATCCAAATCTATGACAAAAGTCAGTAATGTGATACATAAGTTTTCCACTGCTATAATCACCAATTTCAGCAGGCCATGTTGTTAGATCTCAATGACATACACTGAGAATACAGACCAAAAACATATGTACACCCTGGTGAGGGCTGCCTTTCACAGCACCATTGATGTGTGGATCACTTCCTATTATGCATGTATGATAAATACCAACAATTGTATCCTCAAGGGTCATGTTGCAAATGAAGTCTCCCTCAGACATGATGGTTGGCTCTGGGTTAACAAAGGCATAAGGTAGGTTGGGCCGCATTACACTGAGTATTGTGCTGTTGTAAGTACAATCACAATTGCACGTCAATGAACACTTACACCGTTGTGCCTGATATAAGTGGTATCATGTTGACGTTCCACAGATGAGTGTTCACCTGATCTTCAACATAGCCACCAATGTTCAGGTCGAGGTGATGCATGGAGCAAAAGTCACCATTTTGTGGGGTTCCAATGTATAGAAATTGAAGGCCAGTCTCAACACAAATAAAGTGTCCCTTTCCATTGGGTTTGACACACCAATGTTCCCTCCAAGAACCAGTCGAAACCCTGGAAGAGTGCATTTCATCAACTTCCAGTTTTGCAATGTGTACGTCCAAAAGCGCTGATGTGGGCTGCCAAGTCAGTTGAGAATGGAGGATTAATGAACTTGTCTGATGCACTGGGTATGAAATATGAAGAAAGTGCCTTGCGAGAGGCCCCAAAGGCATAACGGTAGAGATCCAGTAGTGTAGCTATTCCATCATTTGTCACATCTAAGTATGGTCATTGATAAGTGAGAAATGAGACTCCATAGCCAATGAGCTTACCTTGCAGTGGCAGCAGTTGATCAAGGCTCAAAATCTTCAAGAGAGCCTTCTTTGTGAATCCTTGATCAATGATGGGCTTGTTAACAATAATAAGGCAGGAATGAGTATGGAGATATTCAAGGATGACAGCAGGGTCCAGTTCAATATACAACCGGTAGTCAAGGACCTTGATGAACGAGGGGAAAATGGAGCCCAAGATAGTGGCTGCATCCATCTGGTAGAACCATACTAAATCCTTGCAGTTCTAGTCGGATATGTCAACAACAAAAAACTGCTTGTTTATGAAGGTAAAATGTACAATGAATGATGGTGTCCAGGACATCAGTTACAGGCCACCATATATTGGATAGGTTACGGAGCAGGACCCAACTTCAAGAGTTGATGATCTTTGGAAGTCCAGTTTGTTGCCTGGTGCTGCTTCTTGTGTGTCAGTCACAACCAGGACTTGAACATTTTTGTTTCGTCTTCTCCTCTTGCAACTAGGACCTGCAGGCCCATAATCTTTGTAGTCAGGTTGAGCCCTTTCAGCCAAGGCACTTTTTGTGAGCCACTTTTCAAACACAGCAATATCATCCTCATCACCAGGAGGCTCAGAAGCGGGTCCAACATCCACAGCCTGAGTTCCCATTCCCATATCGCCCATGCCTGCTTTGTCTTCCATCTCCACGTCCTCTTCTTCCATAGCACTGTCCAATGGGACAATTGGAGGCTCAACAATTGTATCCTTGACTGCATTGGGTGAGGTGGCAGACACTCTTTGGCCTGACTTGCCATTCCTATATCTCCCGTGTCTGTGTTGTCTTCCATTTCCACATCCTGATCTTCTGTAGCACTGTTTGATGGGTTGATTTGAGGCTCAGGCAGTCTGGATGCCGGTTGGTTAATGACATCAATGCCATCAAACGAAGGCTCCTCAGGTGGAAGAGAATCTCTGTTGTGAGACTGTCTAAATGGCCCAGGGTTTGCATTGGTTTGAACACAATTGTTGATCAGAGGTTCCTTAGGTGCAGGTGGGGATGGTGGACAGGAAGACAAAGGTGAGGATGGTGATGGAGAACTGTGAAGCACAAGCATGCAAGGGTCAATACAAGGCTCTGGTTCTGGCATTGAAGCAGCTGGGGAGGAGGCAGGCGCTGTGGTGGAAGATCTTCTTTGAGGAGATAGAGGGTGCAGGGAAGACAATGGGCAGGGTGTGAGCTCAGAAAACGCCTGAGAGTTCTCATCTGCAGCATGAGAAATTGCAGATGGCTGAGACTGAGCTGGAGATTGTTCCAGAGGTTCAGAGACAAATTGTTCCACATTGAAACATATTGTGGAGGAAGTGGATAAGCCAAATGGTGCCATTTGACCATTGGGTGCGACAGATGAAGGACGAGAGCAGAGTGTAGAGCTCTGGGAGTCTGCTTTTCCTTCTTCAGTAGCAGGGGCACCAATTACGTGCAACCAAACTGGGGTGTCCTCATCAATCACATCACCCAGGTCTAAGAGTGCTGTTTCCAAGGCGGGGAGGACCTCACCACCGGTAGCAGTTGTAAAGAGAACCTCCCAGATGGCATGCTCAGCCTGGTGAATAGTGGGCAGGCAAGTAGCAAGGTCCATAGCCCTCCACATCTGAAAGCAATCAGCATCAACGGCTTTGGTAGGAAAAAAAGACACACCAAAATCAAGGTTTCCTTGCCGGACAACTCAAGATAGGCATGAGGGAGGAGAAGGAGAAGAGGAGAAACTGCCAGGGCAATATGAAGCATATTGTGCATGTGTGCTGCACCTTGCTTTCCCTTACCACTCTCTCGATGTAGGCGACCCAATCCCACCATATCAGGATCACATAGTATGTCTTACTCAGAAATTAGGAGATCTTCAATTGAATCAACTTTTTCAGGCAAGTAAGTGTTAGTAGTGTTTTAAGGTTGGGTTGCAGCAACTGGAAAAGACTGCAACCCGACCAGACTGCAACTGCAAAAGACCTGACTTCAAGTTGCAGTTGCTAGGATTTCAATGAAGCATTGCGACCGACTCCGACCAGTTGCAACCGGTTGCAACCGCTGTGCACGTAGATGTACTCGAGCTCCTTCAAATGAGGGCTTTACACTCCCCCTGGTCTATATGTAGATCTACAAGGACTCTACCTGGACTCTCTGTAGACTCTCGTAGAGTCTACGTGGAGTCTATGTAGACTTTTTGGCATGAAATCTGTTCCCATAATTTCTGAAAGTCTACATAGACTCCACATCAAGTCCACGTAGATGTAGCATCTAAGTAGACTCTAAGTAGACTCTACTTGGTAGACTCAATGTAGAGTCTACGTGGAGTCTACAAGGAGTCTACATGGAGTCTATGTGGACTCTGGTTGTATTACACACTGTCATTAATTTAATAATAAAAAACTACCATATTAAATATGTTGCAATAGTCAGGAGTTGAACTCAGGCCTCCGGGAAGCTTACTAAGCATTTCAGTTGGCACATCTAACCGTTGGGCCAGAGTGGCTTGTAATATCCTCAAACCACAAGTCCCTATGACCTAATCAGACATCCGGCAACACCCGGCGGAGTCAGAATCTGACTCTCATGCGCAATGATGACACGTCACTGTCGTTCCTTCCTCCCACCACCACCTACACCACCGCCGCCGCACGACGACGACCACAACAACCCCACAACAACCCTGAAGGACACCGTGACACATGACAACCGCCACCACAACCCCATGATGAACCTGACGGACGCCATAACGAGAACAGGAGGGCCGACGAGTGGGACGAGGGCAGACCCCGAGCAGGGGACACCCACAAGGTGCGTCGACGACGCCCCCACTCTCTCCCACTGACCACCCCACCCACAGCATGACGACCGCCACCACAACCCCATGACGTACCCGACGGACGCCGTAACGAGAACTGGAGGGCCGACGAGGGGGACGAGGGCAGACCCCGAGCAGGGGACGCCCACGAGGTGCGTCGCCGACGCCCCCACTCTCTCCCACTGACCACCCCACCCACAGCTGCAGCCCCACAGCCGGCCACGTCAGCACCCTGACAACGACACCCCAATGCACGCCCCGCCATGTCAGCACCCCGACGTCGATGCAACGACACCCCGACAACGACCCCGACGTCGACGGAACGATACCACGACGCATGCCCCGCCACGTCAGCGCCCCGAACACCCACCCAATGCTCGCACTCGCGACCCGACGGCGGCATACACACCCGCCCACCGCCCCCTGCAGCGATGTGGGGTTTTTTTTTTTTTTCTACTTCTTTTAATTTCTTTACTAAATTTTCTTGTTTCAGCACGACACGATGATGGCCCACACCCGCAACCGCTGCACACCCGCAATCGCTGCACCCCCGTTGCCTGCCCCCCGCCCCCTGCACACCTGCAGTGATGCGGCGGGTGGTGGTACATTTTTTTTTCTTTTTTTTTTTTTGCTTTAAATTATATAGCTTATATTCTTTTTTTCAGTACTATGTGATGCCGGTGCACACCCCCAACCACTGCGTCGTCACTGCACCCGCGTTGCCTGCCTGCCGCCCACTGCCCGCCTCGTGTAGCGGGCGGTGGGGAATTTATTTTTATTTTTATTTTTATTTTTTCGTGTAAGATGTGATGATGGCGGCGCGTGCCCCCACTCACTGCCGCATCCCCACGCCGCCGTGTGCTCCCGTGTTGCATGCCTGAATAATTAGTGAATTATATAATATATCATATTGTTACATCATCAGCATGCCATTAGCACACCATAGCACATCATTAGCATGCAATAACTTATCTATAGCACTAACCAATCGGAATTTCGTAAGTGACTTCTAATTTTGTGTGAGAACTTGTGTTGTGGTGGTGAAACCCTTTGCCCTGCCA
>JABCKT010006696.1:0-25034 GCA_018858115.1 Tephrocybe rancida | reverse complement strand
GATCGACTCCTGGTATCTCATGCAGGGGTGTTGCAGCGCGTTGTTTGGCATTCTAGAGCCCCATCAGACAACTTGAAGGCCTTCGAACAAGTCATGCCACGGTTATCAGAGAGGAGTCTATTATCGCTCATGCCGTTCCGACGTATCTCTGAGGCTGCCTCGCGCTGGTGCCTTGCATGTTTTCCGAACGCTAGAATGTAGAACCTCAAGGCCTCACGAGTAGAGGAGCAGTGGCACCCGTAAGAAACTTTCGTTGGAATTCGGCTACGGCCCTTTGCCAAAGGCCAACCTGGGCAGGACAGTTGACCCTGTGGTGCTATTCGAGGAACTCGTCTCTACAAATTATATAGAAATCTTTATATTTATGCATAATGAATCTTTTGCGTCGCTCCTGGAACCAAATTCAATATCTCATGTGTATTAACCAGTCCAACTGCTCTCCCAACTTGCGGAATATTACAACGCCTTACGTCTCTGATGTTTGTTACAGGCCAACAACCCCATCGCTATCCCTGGATAGTATCACATGTGGCACTATAAGATATCAGCTCGTTAATTTTCGATAACGGGGAGACGACAGCGGGATATCCAGTGCCTGCAGGCTGGGTATGCAGACTCCTTCGCCTCAATCATCGTGATTATCTTGTCAGATAGATAATTTCTGGCTTGAGCTAGGCGCAAAGTCTGACAGTAAGCACAAGTCACCCGCGAACAACGACAAAATCACAAACCCGAGAGGCATGGTCCATATTCCTCTTCCACGTTGAATCTGAGTCGCCGCGTTAGAACACGGTGTCTTGCAGTCGTGTGCCCCCCCCCTGGTCCTGCGGTACAACACACAATACATCAAAACTCGGGGCACCACCCATCTAGAGAACCCAACCCCAACATCAAGAGATGAGCGAGTGAAAGACGACTGAGACGCGGCTTTGAGATCTGAGGCGGGTGGGCCGGGGTAACTATAACGTATAGCGTATACTGCATAGTGGGTGGGGAGAAACATTGGGGTGCGGGAGGACGTCGGGGGGCTATGATACTATGCATATGAATGCATAACGGGTCGGTGTGTCGGGTCCAGGAGATAGAGAGTCAGCGCCGGGGGTATCTGGCGGTGGTGTGGTGGTAGTGGGGCCGTTCCTCGCGGTGGGCTATTCCGTACGTCCGTATGAACACCCTCCCTGTGCCTCTCCCCCCGCTTCTCCCCATCCGCATCCCACACACCAAACCCCAAACCACTTCCCCTTCCTCTTCGGATGACCAAACACCCATCGATGTGCAGCGCCATAAAATAGATTCGACATCCGGCAGAGGGGCGGGGGGTCCGTTTATGTCCACGATCCTCGTATTCTTCGTATTTGTGCGTGGGCGGAGGGCTCCAGCAGGCTTCATATAACCTCGGTGGTGTCGGATCTCCGAAGGAAACATGGTGGTACGAGGTGAGGGGAGGTGGTGAAACTGAGCGGGGTGGTGCGGTTCCGGGGGTTTAGGTGGCGGTCACGGTGGTGGTAGCATCAGCGGAGAAGAAGGCAGAAGCGCCGTCCCTGTTTCTGCTCAACGTTCCCAAACTTGCCACAATCTTATCTAGTCTCTGCGATAGGACGATATCGGGGCAACAGGGCGTGTAGGCGGGTGTGTATGCATGTATGTACGTCTGTGAGCTCGCGATTGGGGGCCGACTCGATGCTTGCTGCGTGGAGAGGAAGTTGGGACTGGGGGAGGGGTCCCGCGGGTGCAGAGCGTTGATCGTGAGTGTAAGTGTGGATTTGACGGGGACGGGTGTGGGGGTGTAGCTATAGTCACGGTGCGCCGTGGGGTGTCTGGTGTCTGTCGGCGCGCAAGCCGGGTAAACCAAGGCCTGAGCGACTGGCCTATCCTACTTCGTACTACCCCGTCGTTCCCATTCCCGTTCCGATCCACATCCCCGCCCAGACCAAGCGATGCGAGCTCCTTAGTGCCCGGCAGTTGCACTGCGAGCCGGGGGCGGTGGCTTTGTGTCCAGGTAGCTCTCAACGGGGCCGGAGGAGGGTTGAGTCACGGTTTGGGATAAATCGTGCCACTTGAAGCTGCACGAGCTGCGGTCCTCGTTCCACGTAGCACACGTTGGGGAGGAGGCAGGGGCGCGATGCACTTGATGTACCACTGGCAGGTCCATGGGTTATCCCGGGTGATCCGAGTTGGAACTATCTCCCCGTGAGGTTACACACTCATGGAGAGATAGCGTGAAGGGTGGTTCGACGGGTAGTGCGGTGGTCTTAAGGTAGTGTTGCATTGCTGGGGTGTCGTAGCACAAGATGCAGCAGGGTGGCAACGATTGATACTGGGGGTGAGTGGAGAGTGGGTGTTTTGTTGCGTGGTGGACGGAGTACGCGCGACCCATGACATGGGTGGGGTGTAGGATACGTACGCCTCGGGTGTGGTCGAATCGACACCGCACTAGTCCTAGGCACCCTAGCGCGGGGTGCGTTCTTCCCTGTTACATGGTCGAGCAGGAGTGATGCAGCATCTGCGGCAGCGTGCCAGGATTCTTGTGCGTCTTGGTCTTTGCCCTTCCTTGTTCGCCGTTTGGAGGTGGAGGTGGTGCACGGGCCAGGGGGGGCGAGGGATGGGTCGAGGTGGAAGGAGGTGGTGGAGAGGGTGGAGGCCATTGTGGTTGTCATTGAGGGGGACACAGAGAGAACGGAGGAGGGGGAAGGGGCGACGGTGCCTTTTGGGAGGAGACAGACTTTGGAGAAGCAGATCCGAGTGGAGGTCGTTGGGGGCATTAGGGGAGTGAGCGAGCGTTTATCGGGGGGATCTGTGTGAGAGTGAGTTATAATCAGCGTGAATATTGGAATGGAAGAGAAGGAAGAAATTTAAACGAACCGGTGAAGAGAATCTCGGAGCCTAGAAGCGTCTTGTGTCTTCCTTTTAGGATCGTGCCCGATAATTTCAGGAATGGTGCAGGTGTGTCCAGGCCCTGCTCTCGTGTATAATAAGTATTAGCAAACAAAGTAGAGGAGAGAAACGCATGATAAGCCGATAAGTAGACGAGTGAGGGACGAGTGAGGGCTCGATGCTGCCAAGATCTAGCGTAACATACAACATGTCCTCTTCCTCGTCTGACGCGTACTCTGATGTGTCCCAAAGCTAGAGACGTATTTGTACCCTGAGCATAGCGAACTCATATCGTATGCATAGCGTGAACTTGAAAAGCGAGAGAGGGTTAGTACGAGAGGGTGACGTGACAAACGCGAATGTCACTCGCCGTGATGCGTCACAAAAGTTTTAAGTAGAGTTATTGAAAGCGCCTTACCAGCGAAGCGTGATGCCGCTTTTCGATAACCTTTGCCATTTCCGATTGCCTTTGTTCGATCCGGAAGTCCTCGGCCACAACACAACTGCCCGGGCCCCACTTTCCCACTACCCACTTCTCGGATCCTCACTTCCTCGTCTTCTTCCGTCGCATTGTTCTAAAAGTGTTCCGCCAATTGAATATTCTTTACAGGTAATAGAGGTGGTAAAGAGGTGGTAAGAGGTGTAAGGAATAGTGGTAAGATGAAAAATCAAGAATTAAGGATCGAGGTGATAGAGGTGGTTGGCCTGAGCGGCGAATGGGAGCAGGAGGATCGGGTCCATGTTACAAACGCGACATATTCTTTCTTTAGTGACAATACCAAACGGGATGGCTAGTAACTAGTGTGCGTGACGCAGATGGTGGCAAGTCCACAACAAAGTCCGGGGTATATTCAGCATGTACATATCACATCACACTACTAGATATCTAGAAGGTATACTACACATAAGACCGAGCTCAAATAACGAAGCATACTAGCGCTGTTCACCGGCGGCGGCAGTATGCGAGTAGGCGGGTCATCATGAAAACCATGAAGCAGATCGTGTATGGTACCGCTACGTAGGGAATAGAGAATAGGATAGCCCAGAGGGCAGCAAGGTCAGAGGCCAAGGCAATTAAACCTATTAAAAAGTGCTTCAGCATCTGCATAGCTTGGCCTGCTGATATTACACGAAGTTTCTACCAGCCGATTGTGTCAGTGCGGGTCAAAAACAGCGCGAATAGGACCTTACATGCATGAGCCTTAAGGTTTCAAAAATATATTCAACCGACATGAACGATGATATGGTTACTGAGAATACGAGGGCCAGAGCGAGAGTGTATCGTATAAATGAGCCGTCCGCGAGAAAGGTGTTCACTCGTGGAATTGATAGGGCAGCGGCAGCGGTACTATAGGCGGTGGATGGGCAACTTCGCATTTGAACGGGCTTAAGGCACATACGAGAGAGTATTGAGTGGCTGGAAGCGACATTTAACTGTGTAAAATTGACATATGCCAGTGAAACGCATACCCGATCTTCCTTCAGTCTCGCTCTCATTGAGTCGAGCTCCTTCAATGCCTCAGAGTGCTCGAGCTCATCGTTGGTGCTCGTTACCTCTTCTAGCCTAGCATTGGCACCCCTTGCCTCTTCTACCATCTCTGAGTTGCGGGGTAAGCTTGACCTAGCGGCGAACGTTACTCGGGCCAATCGAGAAAGCTGAACCATGGCGTTGACTGGGTCTGATGATTAGTTATTAGTTGTGTGGAGGAGTGAAGAAACGAGGCGCTGTACACAAATGACAACACCATTTTCCTGCCTCTGGACTCCTCAAGCACGTAGGCCCTCTCGACGTTCGGCACCAATGCCTACAATTGGCCCTCACGTTTGGCACTAGGCCTACGATTTGGATCGGTCTGCAGAAGCGAATGGGGAGGGGTGTCGATGAGGCGGCGGGCAGCCTTCAAGCCTCGTCTTCTCGGAGCCTTGTATGGTGGACGGAGTCCCTGCCCTTGATCTCCCACCCATGCTGTGGCAATTCCAGAATACCGATGAGTACATCCCTAGCTAGCCCGTATCAAGAACACGGCCCTGTACACTTTCCCCTCAAGATCGAGCACGAAAATCACGAACTCGGGGGTCGTTATACATCGGGGTGCAGGGTAGGGCGCTGCGCAGCAGTGCAATATCGGTCCCTATGAGCCAAACAGTAAGATTTCTTGATCCCCTACAGGTTACACATGACCCTAATTCGACAACTCACCAGATCGTTCTCTCCCCGAGATCAACCTCGCGAGGTCGAAGCCCCGCGGCGAGCGACACACCCACTGCCTACTCAACCACCGATCCCTGGAGCCTGGGCCACTCCTCATCCACACCTGCTGTCCTGGGAGGCGAGCGCTGCGTGGCAGCATAAATCCCTTCCCTAAAGTAAGCCCCCGTCTCCTGCGCGCTAAGCACGACCCTGACTCTTTTCTCCAGCCTCAGGGGCCCAGATTAACGAGGTCGGAGCCCCGCGGCGAGCGGCACACGCGCCCACCTTGAACCCATCGTCTACTGTGATCCTGCGGGGTAGAGCGCTGTGCAGCAGTGCGATCTTCGTAACCAATAACAATGAGTAAGTTTTCTCTTCGCCGATTCTAGTCCAACCTCAGGAACTCATCAGATATGTACCCGGCTTCACGAACTCGAATCTAACACATGCCGTCCCGTCGATGCTGTGGGGACTCGATGCCTTCGCTCCAGTGACGAGACCCGGATTGGCGAGCTCTAGGCATTCTCAGTGAGCCCCTTCTTCTCTACAGGCCCCAAATTCGAGCACCAGAAAGCCCCGCAGCGTGCAGAACATGCGCCTCCGTTGTCGATGCCCATGATCTCGCCTTCGAATCCATCGTTGCCTTGGTGAATTTGCTGGCAAGCGCTGCGCAGCAGCGCCACCCCCCCTCCCTAATCAACCGCTACCCCTCTACATACAATGCGCGGCACCAACATGTATCCCCCAACTTTCGTCCAAGTTTGCAAAGCTCAAGCCCCGCAGCGAGGCACACGCGCGCCCCTCGTGCCCGTCGTCGATGCCCGCCACCCCCCCCCCTCGAGGTGTGGTACCTCTCAATGTGAGTTGATAGCCTAGCACAACATCAAACGCTTTCCCATTCCAGATATCGCCGGGGCTAGTTTGTAGGTATCGAACACCATCGAGAATTTGGTGATGGCCGATTTGTGATGAGCGGCGGCGCGACATTCAGGGCAAAAAGGTATCCAATGCCTCGAACATTTTTTCAAATTCATGTCGTATACTGTTGGGGTGGTTGGCGATGCACGCGAAAAGGTGACCTGCCCAACTCCCAGCAGCAGCTGAGAATCAGGGACAAACACTATGTCTCGTAGATGCAGGTCATCCCAGGCGGTACTAATTGATCACCATGATAGAACATTAGGGGATTCGCTGGGTACTCCGGCCTTGGTCAACTGCTGCCTAATTAGTTGCTGTATCCAAGGATCGACAGTCTAAAATCGTACGTTTCGAGAGGAGGATTGCAGAATTCCTTAAGACCTAGTTTTCTTGGCTTTCTTCCTGGAGTAGAGAGTGGGCTCTATGACATTACCGCGTCGGTCATAAATGTCACTCAAAGGGATATTTGAGGCATCCATTTATACTAGGCGAAGGGTCGGGCGTGGATTCATAATGTTTTCTTTTTTACAGCTCAGAGAACTGTCAAGATAAGGCGAGGGATGGGGATCAGGTACAATTTACGTGCGATTGCGATACCCGATCCTCGCAACGGTGCTGTCAGAAACCAGGAAGTTGTACTGTAGAAGTAATTCTTGGGCTATCGCTTCCCACACGTCCCATTTGTGCAGTTTCCGACTCTGAGGGTGAATTTCAGTATACGACTGAAATTCTGATCGCTATCCTGCTCCTGGAGAGGATTGTTTACGTTCGAATGGTTGGGAAGGAAATCTTACAGGCCTCAATTTCATCACTACTGAAGTTCAGTCAGCGGGTGAGCAATTTCTGAGTGCCATATGTTCAACAGCCCATCAATCGCACAGCGTTCTCGACAAGCCAACCCGGCACCAGGCGCACGAGATCGCGAAACAAGAGCATCGCAGCAAGTGTATAACTATCTCCAGAGTCGCGATGACAACTGGAGGCCAAACCATGCTCAAGTTTTGGAGTCCGCTTGGCTTCGATGATGCTTCGGAGTGTTCGCATGTGTTGTGGAAAGTTGAAGTGACGCAGGGAGAAATCAATTCCATCAGCTGAATATCGATCGAGACATTTTGTGAGCGGCTGGAAGAATGGGCTTTGTGTTGAGAAATACAGTTGGGAGGTTGCTTGTATGATGACCAGGTTCTCGAGGAAGATATTTGCCAACCGGACTAGCTTCGTAATACCCTCGTTGTTATCGAGAGGAAGACGTACATAATCTGTGAGCATCTAGGGATCGGCGACAATTCGGAAACGATCGAGGCTTGTGGCCGCTTTCCACCTTGAAGCAGTTGGTGAATGGTTTCCAACAGCCTCACAAGCCCCTCCGAACCCGGAGCCGACAATCACTTAGGGCCAGCGAGGTTCGTCAGGATTGGGCGAAGACCGGTTTGCAAGAGTTCCTTTGGAAGAAGACTTTGACGAGTGAGGGTCATACGAAGCCCTTCATGTGTGACATTCTTGACCTCAGGGGATGGGGAGTAGAGGCTGCTTGAGATAGACACTTGTCACTCTAAAACATTTTGAGCAAGGAATATCATACATTGGTCAGAGATCCACACACCTTTGCCTTGTTTAAGTCTGAAGTTGGAAAATGTCTGAGGGGCATCGAAGTTGTCAAGAGCTTGGTACACGCAATGCGTAACCGAACAACTTCGAGGGTGCCTTGATGCGCTGACCCGCATCCTAGCGAAGCAGCATCCTCAGCATCCTCCAGAGCGAACGCCTCATGAAGCAGTTGAAGGAGTCCATCGTTCAAATCGACGAGTGAGGGATCCAAACTGGCACAATACGGGGTTGCCTCATTCATCCCCATCTGTTTCATGAAGGCAAGGGCTCGAAGAGGATTGGTATATATTCCCGATACTGTGCGCCCCCGGCGGGGCATCGGAAGGTCGACTGGGGGACGCCCACTCAAGGTAGCCAAGAAGTCGATGCAAGACTGCGCAGCTTGACGAACGACAGAGTTCGAGCTCCGAAGCTCGGGAGGGAATATGCCGACGAGATGAATGGGTTTGTTGCTTGGCGGTCCCAAATTCTTTCCTTGAATGTCAAGCTTAGAAGTGCAGATCCGCACCATGCTGAGAAGAAGTCCGCTGACTTCGTCTATGCCGCGAGGGAGACCATTCAAACACGGAGAAGAGTTCTGATGAGGTCGATTTCGCACTCTATGGCCCATCTTAATCTATACACGAGGATGGTAATGTGGTTGTCAAGTCATGACGCCCTGCGCTTTTGCGGATCCACGAATCTTTGTAATCCGGTTTGCTATTTGATGAAGGTCCCATTATATCTTGCGGTGTGACGTCCGGCCTGTTCGGGTAACGAGGACCTGGAAAGGGCAATCAAGTCCGCCTGAGCAGCCTATGCTTGGATTGGTTGATCACGGGCAAGACCGTATGGGAGGGGTCGAGGAATGACGAAAGAAGCCCGCCGGTTGTTGACCGAGCTCCTGGTCCTCGTGATTCCACAAGGCGGATCTCTATCCCAAAGGCACCGCGCAACCTTGCGGATGAAAGATTCAGCTTGACTTCGAAGGTCAATGGTATTCAATCCGTCACATATGCCTTCCATTCCTTGTATGAACGCATCTTCAATGTTTCGACTAGATATGCTCTAGGGACTGTTCAATAACAAAGAATTTCAGATGGTTTCTATTACTAACCTCGTGAAGCATGGCTGTTAGGCAGTTCCCCAAAAGAGCGTACGAGTAACCACGATCGAGCGCGGACCCCAACAGCGTCCAGCAAGCTGGACTGATAATCGGACCAAGTTCGATCTTCTCTCCCGGTGCCCCAAAGGCGATTGCGGCCTTCGCTAGTCCGGAGTGGCTGTGATATTTGAGGGCCAGTTCTCTTGTCAGCAAACGGCGATTGCGTCCAGCCAGCGTTCCCAGCATGCGAATGGCGTATGAGCAGGGTGCTGATTCGCCAGCAAGGGCTTCAGGCGGCCATGCAGCGCTTCCATTGATTCCCGAAGTACTGCAATGAGCGTAAGGTCGAGAAAATCAGGAGAGGCTGTCGATGCAAAGCCCGAGGGTTCGAAGGCCATGCGAAAAAAACTCGGGGACTCCTCGCAAGGCGAGTGCAAGGGATGCATGAGGTATGTCAGATGAGGAAGCAAACAGGCCAGACGTAGTGGGACCGTCAGGCATAATTCGACGATGGTAGACGTTGAGGAGGACCATACGCTTGGAGGCACGCGTGGAGAAAATGTCCATCTTCAATGCCCACACTTCTTGGAAGACATGGGGGTTCAATTCGAGGAACGCGTGTCCAAACCAGCCGATCGTGTCGTTCTGGTCATTGACACGAGGATCGGGGTCGAAGAGACATACATCGTAGCATCCTTCAGATAGTCTGAAATAGCTCTAGAGCGGTTGCGCTAGACTTCTTCTTTGCCCAAGGCATACGCTAGAGTCTTGAACATCAGGCGTACCTCTGATAACCAGTTAGCGCTTGCAAACAGGTCGTGATAATTCAAATTCCTGACCATGAGAATGTTCCTCAGGCTTGTCCAGTGGATAGATGTCCCCGCCTGTTGGTCGCGCTTCTCGATGAAGGCAGATTAAAAACGATTGCTTCACTGTTCCCCTTTAGTTGTGTAGCATTTGCAGTGACTTCGCCTTGAATCAATGCGGGAGCCTCTAAACGCTCTAAACAAGCCTCAAACATCAACGGCACGGGTCGTGCTACCTTCTTTATCATTCCCTTTGGTTACAATGGCATCTTAGCTGACATGGGTTGTAGAATATTGCCCAGAGCAGGCGCTGCTTTGATTGCACTGCCTTCATGCCTTCTGCTTGTTTTGTACACCTTGACCTGCTTCATCGACATATGACTCTTTTCTGATCTTCATGTACGACATTCACGACAGAAGTTTTTACATGAGAGTTATGCCTTCTGCAAGATTATTGACAACAAAGGGGCCAGACGTGGGAACCGCCGTGCTAGATGCTGTTCGTGTTGTGCCCAGCCTGCGCACCCGGGCGACTACTAGTCAATCGTGACCAGCGAACGAGTGGACGGTACGCAGGCTGAATCAACTCAAGGCCACAGCGGCAGTGAATGGCGCCGTCGTGCGATCAAAGAGGCCCGATGTACACCCTAGATGCTCCGAGTTCGTGAGCCTCTCCCAGGCCCTGTGAATGCTGTCAGCAGCGTTCATGCCTATAGAATACGGAATAACATACCAAGACGGTTGGAATGCATGTCGATGATTGGACCAGCGCACGTATTTATAAGGTGAAGATGTCGTTCGTTGTTCGGACAACGTCTGCCAGTACAGCAAACCGTTTGAGCGACGCCATGCATCTTGCTCACCAGATCGTCAAAGAGAGAGATGCCTGTGCGATTATTAGGAGCGTTGGAGCAGCACGCAGTAGAACACACCATCATATTGGCACGATTGTGGGGCGATTGTCGGTAGAGGTGGACGGTTGCTGGTGAAACAAACCGTTTGAGCGACGTTATTGCGTCTTGCTCAAAGTCTGGCCAGAGGAATAGAGCAACACGGAGAGTGTAGAGTTGAGACGTGGGGTTCAGAACAAGAATCAACCCATTTGATTGATCGAATTTGACGGTTTGTAATCATGTCCTCAATCAATCATGATGCATGATGTGTCGGCACTGTCGGATGTATAGCTTTTAGGCTGCCATTGGCCCATTGCACGACTGAGTTCTACAAGGAATACGAAAGGAATACAGCGCGGCAGAGTTAAAGATATAGTAGGTTGTTTAGCTAATTGCAGCCGAAGCAGTCGTCTTTAAAAACATTTAGGGCTGATATATTTGGCTTGTAGTATACTTTAGAGAGAAAATATAGAACTAGAAGTTGTACGCCTGTGATAGGGGATAAAGATGATAGGAAGAGCTTTAAAGGCGTATACGGGCTTTAGAGTGGATGAGCTGTAGAATATTTTTGACCTCTCTCACATCTCGCTGCGGTGCCTTGCCTCAAACTCGCCATGGACTTTCCTTGCGCTAATGAGTTTGGACATCGGCTCGCAGCTGGAAGATAAGGGTGTTGGGAGTGAAAGGAGGACAAATAATATTGTACGCACGGTGTAACTGTAGTCTTATACTTCAACATTTTTATCAGAGTCTTCACTGGCGTCCTCCCCGCTGTCTGCCGTGAGATCGATGACTGTGGCATCGCCGCTACTTGTAAGATCAATTACACCAAATGAGATTGGGTACTTTGACGTCGTCGCTGCGAGCTGCGGTCCGGTGCTTGTTGTTCCCACGCTTAAGGGGTCTGAGGGTGCCTCGTCGGTTATCGTGAGGTCCAAGTAGCCAAGCGATTTCGGGTGCTCCGTAGAGGAGTCGGCTGAGGCCGGGACGTGGGCTAAGGTATTGTCACGGTGCTCGGCCTTGGAGGTACTGATGCGCACAGCTTTACTTGATGGTCCTTGAGCCTCAGTGTCCTCGGTACGGCGCCTCTTCGAGTTCTTCGAGGATGGCTCACAGAAAGTTAATGGAATGGAGGATGTCGGTATGAGGCACTCTGGGACTTTTACCGACAAATTGGGCCCGACTGTCCTGCCTGCAATCCCCATCGAAGCAACAAAATTCGACGTCGATACTACTACCCGTCGGAATGCCACCCCATTGGGCCCCATTGCAGAAACCTGAGGCCCAACTCGAACCAGCTGAGCATTGGCATTTGGGGTGACGAGTTTCTTGGTGTCATTATTGTAGATCTTCGATGTCTGTTGGTTGTGAACCTCAGTGAAGCTCAAATATTCAGAGTAAGTCACTCACGGAAAACAGCATGGACGTAAGAATCCCAGGCCATAATTTGGAACGAAGCTTGCCTTCTACTTGTTCAGCTGACCAGCCAAAATGTTGGATGCAGAAACCTGCGATGGTACTGATGACAGGGTCGCGAGGTACCCATTCAGATGCATCGACAAAGCTGTTGGAGTTCCACGATGTAGCAGGCGCAGTGTAAAAATCAAGGATTTCACGATCGGGGAAGTTGGCACCAATACCAATAGCGACGGAGGGTAGACGGCTGCCGACCATGTTATTTTCAAGCTCGAGCTTGACCTCCGTGCGCCAATCTATCAAGAAGTCGGAGAATTTTGACGGGGGGAGGGTTTCTTTGGCATTGACAAGTGTATCACCAAACCCACGACGAGCCAGAGCCAGAGCTGTTGTAGATCCACACCCCTTGACACCGCCGGTGTCATAGTCTCCACCCGTTAAGAGAGCGAATAGGACAAGGCCACCGTGTGTCAGTTTAACAACACTCTTGATTGAGCTCGCGCGATATGCGTGATATTGATCTGGGTCTTTCTCGCCAGTAATTCTGGATGGCGGGATGTGTATCAGTTAGCTCATGATTATCTGTTTCTGATTGTTGATACTAACCTGCGAAGGATATATTGCCCGCTAAACACAAGCGTGTCACTATCGTCTGTGATGATAATGTCTATGAACCCTTCCAAATTGAGTCGTGCAAGCTCCGCCTCTGCCTCACCCGGTGCCTGTGTGATTGGCTGCATGTAGCAATGGCAAAAGACTATATTAAGTTGGGGCGCACCGCATGATAGTGGAAGCCAAAAGCCTTGATCAGTGCGATCGTGTATTGGAGATGCCAAAGGGGCTTGGTCTTCACTTTTTGCCGCGCTTGACAGGAGGCCGCCCTGGACCGTCAGAGACAAATACAAATGCAGCCGGCACAGTCAGAAAATAGCAGAGTTTATAAAAAAATAGCTTGAGCTGCGCGTTTTCTCCCAGTTGACTGTGAAAGCCCTGCTTCTGAGCAACGGCGGCACATGAGTCTAACAAAATGCTGCGATTGAAGCTCTATGATCAGTAAAGAGCTTAGACGATATGTAAAGCAAGAGTACCTTAGATCAACTCCAACAATTGTTGTCCGCTTAGCCAGTTCTTTCCTCTCTAACATCTCGCTTGTGCAAAGATTGATCAAAGACACCGTCTCCTGCACTTCCTTGACAACCTAAAGTTGGAAAAACATGTGAGAAAACAATCTTGGACGCATAGTGGTACGAACACCCCATAAGCCATTAATTCCCATACTGCAGAAACCCACTAAATGTTGTTTTGAAGATAACCGAGATGACAATGGTAGCAACCAAAGAAGGTCTAGCATATAGTGGTCACATGTGAATCCTTAGAAATCCATTGAAACACTAATGAAAACATGGTCGTCTATGCACACACGAGCTATAGCAGCTACTAGCCGGTCATCACAGGCTCCCTGCCGCGGCTACGAAAGAGCAATGCCTACATTTTGGATGAATGGCAGTGGATCAAAACCGACATAAGCTTGCACCATCTTGATCCATTGACACTCGATCTAACGTTGCACTACGGTCACGAGCCGCTGTAGTTATAGCTGTAGCAGCACTTACGCCGCTGGCAGTACGTTCTAGCTGTACATCTGGAAGCGTAGTATGACTACGATCCACCATTCGAGAGCCATTGATCACGTCGTTGAAGGGAAGTTGACCGCGCTTCCTTCAAATCGATGCGGACTGCCCTCTCCCCGTTGATTGCCTGCTCTTCTTGTCGAGTATTGGCACTGCACAAATGTTTGATAAAAGACCTAGACTCACCGGCTACATCGCATCATCTGCGCAGTTTGTCCTCCCGTTTCCATAGCTTTGATCCTTATGAGGACTGCCCATCGTGACTTTGAACTTCACTTCCTTCGCAGTGAGAAAGCAAAATGGATTGGTTCGTACTCGATTTCAGCGCCTGCAGGAGGGATTATGAGACCGGAGTCTTCAAAGCGAAGGGCGTATACCTTTACCATTTTATATCTGTTGGCTCAAATGCAGAGCCACGCCAATTCAAGCCGTATGTTTCTAGATGTGAACGGCGTCTTCTGCTTGCAAGAAGCCTGGTCGAGTGCGTCACAAAGGGAGCCCTTGAAAAACAGGCCTCAGCTTGATGAGCGAAAATTATTCCTAATTGTTGGTGGCCCAAGAAGATCCTATCTGAGTAGGGCATAGTCAAATAACTATTATGGATACATAAACTTGCCACTGACCTGCACTTTGCCAATACCTAACGCGAAGGTAGCACCGCAGGCGCCTGGACCTGACGATCGCTGGTGTAGTAGTCCGTTGAAGCGATGTAAAACGCCATGAGACGCCAGGCCTGTGAGCCCTATTAGTAGTATTTATGTGTAGATCAGGGAAACATACCGACACCCTCGAAATCAATATTGATTACTGGGCGTGAAGACTCGATTGTGGTTTGTGTGGAATAACGGCTGCCAGTACAGCAACCGTTTGAGCGACGCCGTGCATCTTGCTCACCGGATCGTCACAGAGAGAGAGAGAGCCCTGTGCAGTTGTTAGGATCATTGAAGCACAACACGAAGTACAACAAACCATCGTATTTGACAGGATTGTTGGGCGCTTGTCGGTAAAGTTGGACGGTTGTTAGTGCAACAAACCATTTGAGCGACGCGATTGCGCCTTGCTCGAGTTCTGACCAGAGGAATAAAGCAATAAGAGGGGAGGGAGTAGGGCCGAAAGTAGTGGTTCAGAACAAGAATCAAGTCAACAATCAACATTGATTCATTGATTCAATGATTGATTGAACTTGGCGGTTTGTAGTAATCAGTCTGTCGACATACAGGCATTACCAACTTGGCTGTCATTGGTGTTGCTCTTCTGGGTTAAGAAAACGGAAGAAATGATAAATTGTAGAGTTCAAGATATAGTACATTGTTTTAGCTATTGTATTGTATTGTAATCGAAGGGCTCAGTCGTGTTAGGATTTTAGGTTTACTTTGCTAAGGACGGATGCGCTTGTAACATATTTTATAGACATATGGAACTAGAGAAGAAGTTGTACGCATGTGATAGGAGGCGGAATGGATGGGAAGAGCCGCAGAATTGTACGGTTAACATTCGGGTCGGACTTCCCGACGGGGCTTTCAATTCGACAGCGAGGCGCCAGACATTCCAACAGAAAAAAAGTTCCTGTCTGATCCAATGCATCAGTAGTTTCGTAGGAACATGGCAGTAAAAACAACCCTGAAGTGGGAGGTCCGCTGTGCACGTTCAGTTGGAATTATCTTGTCAATGTCTCTCAAAGTTTGGCCCGGAGAGGCACCGAAACGTCGAGTCGATCTTCCTTCAACTCCACCTGGCACGCGGAATGAGGCTACATGAGTACTATCACAGTACTGGAAACTCACAGTGTTGAGAGCGGCCCATCTACCCAAATCGCGAATGGTGCCAATGGACCATCGGCCAGGTGAGCAATACCGAACCCCCCCCGTGCGGAAGGAGTGATGAGTGCAGCCGGCCTGGAATGCAAACCGTTCGATGACCATCTGGAGCTGGCCTTGTGTCATGCGCCAATTAGAGTGCAGTGCGCCACTGGAAGGTAGATGTGGAAACAAGTACGCATCCGGCTCAAGGGGTTGCCCCGTAATCAGCTCCCTGTAGCGTAGCCAATTACCAAGGTGTTTCGGAGAATCGATCTGACAATCATCCGAGAGAGCAGACAATACATAGCCACCTTTCGAAAAAGTTGAGTTAAAGTAATATTTTAGGCAATGAGACTCACGACCGAGGCCAGCAACGTAATTGGCACTGTTGTGCGACCCTTTCCTGGGAAGTCGTACTCGTAATCGGGGACGCTCGCCATTAGCGAGACCCTCCATGCAGTCACGATCAATATCTCGCATGCGCAAGGCTGTCAGTTCGTTTCCCCTATATAGAGAAGGGAGCATTAGATCAGTTGGTCGGTCCCGAGATGAACAGAATAAACTTGCCTCGTCAACAGAATGAAAGTTAAGGTGAACAGGGCTCGCGCCTCTGCGTGTATCAAAGCACAGTACCTCTCATCGTCGTTAGGTAACATCGCCACTGGATACTGACGCTCCGACCAAACGATGGCCTGCGCCATTGCCTGTATGTCGATAATAGCCTTTACACCGTTTCGAGGCCTCCTAGTGTCAGACTTTATTTTGATGGCTTTGAGTAGCGCAGTGATTGCGAGAGCACGGCCAGAGACACTGTCGCATGCTTCACCGTAGTGATAGGGTTCGCAGTAGTGGCCGTAGTCCCTGAAAAACAAACGTCAGGAAAGTCAACACTTGAAGAAGAAATACCGACATGCTATTCCAGTAAGCCATTGCGGCACCTATGCCATTGATACCACACTCTTGAGCGAAGCAATACTCCAAGGCAAACGCAGAGTACTTGTTGAGCGGCTGGTCGAATGATCTAGCAAGAAGCCCCGCGTCGATGCCATCCTCTACACCGTCGGGTGTATGAGGCACCAACTCTGCTAAGAGACCCATGTCGCGCTTGATGTAGCCTTTAAGGATAGACCCTGCACTTGAGTGGCCGGAATCGATCTCAGCGCCAACTCCCTCATTGCTATGCACTAACTGGTGCATGCTGGAAACGGGGCGGTGGCTGAAGTGGGAGAAGCGCAGATGTGCTGATTCTGCGTTTGTTGTCATCGTGTCTCAGCAAGCCGTCATCCACGTAGTCCTGAAACAAAACGTGACCATTACCGTCGCCTGGGCCTCCATCTTCCTTCTGGGGTTCGCAAGATAGGGACATCCTGTTCGCCCTCCAAGTCATCATAGACCTCGTTAGGCTGCGACTGCTCCTACTTGTTTCAGGATGCGAGGCAAGAAAGGGGCCCTCGAAATCCCAGAGGATAGAGTCTTCGTCGTATTCTGCTTCATCCCCCTCTCCCCCCCAGTCGAAGTTAAATATATATGGAGGGAGGTCAGAAACACCAGTCAGGTCAGCAAGATCGGGGTCACTGGTAAATGTGGATGACCTGCTGGAAAGAGAAGAAATACAGGGGGTGAAAACCACGGAGTCGATTGTAAAGGCAGAAGCCTTCTATACAGCATGTCTTATAATTATCGTTTAAATAGCGCAGCACCTATGTGTTATATGTCGTACAATCTGCAGCTATTTCCTAAAGATCACTCCATTAGTAACCACAATTTTTGCGACGGACCGAAGGATTTACCTTAAGGCGAAGCCGGGGGACTGGAAAGGTTAATTGCACTATAGTAAAGACGATCGATTGCAGGGAAGTTAACACCGCCAATTGTACCAACATCCTGGAATGGCCGCGGGACAGAACCAGGAGCTGAGCAATGCATGGTCAGATTGATCGAGGCCATGCAGTGGAGCCAGGAGCAGCTTACCGTGATGGCGGCGGCTAAACGCAGCTACAACTTCGGGGAGCACATGCTGAACTACTGCAGCTGGAAGCCAGGCTCTACAAGACGGGAGGTCATTAGGATCAACGAGTAACCCTCCGCGCCGCCCATCGAAAACCGAATTGAGAATCGATAAGTCGACGTTGAGGTCCAGGCGAAGTTCGGGAACATGTAGCCTTGGCGCATCGGGTTCACGACGAAGTCCGACCACCGTACCAATGATGGGGCATGCACGATGCCCAAGGCCAGCATCAGTTGACAGTGCAGCATTCATAAGTTGCTGCATGGCCACGCCAGGGAAAACATGGGTGCAAAACAACCGATACATGCCATCTGGGTCTCCTGCAACCAAGTAGGTGTCCACAAAACGAGCCAGGCGGGGCAGATCCAAACTCCGAGCTGGAGCAAGAGGTGCACCGGGGTTGGCCTCACTGAGCTTCGTCCTGAGAGGATCCCAGTATAGGCTGATGAGGGCAATGCTGGGGAAGTTGATGGGTATTGACTGTGCCATGACAGGGTTCCTTCTTGACAGACATCCCGAGGCGTTACGGCGAAGTTCTTCGATAAGGGTCTGTCGCCACCTGTGAAGGAACCTCTGAGTAGGGGCGTTGCCGTGGGCATGGCGGAGCCCCTTCACCAGCGCCCGTCCGAGACCAGTGTGCGCCAGCTCAACGGCCAGGCGGATTGGGCAAATCGCTGACTGAAATCGATGTCATTCAGATGAGAAACCAATTTACAAAATCATTTTGAACTTACCGAATGATCCCCACCTGCCAGCAACGCAACAACCAGTAAATCGGGAGCTTGGAGCTGAAGTTGCATATGCCTCTCAATGTCGACCGCCCGATACATCATTAGTCTCTCCTTTCCGTCTCTTGTACACCTGTGAGCAATGACACTAAGGTCAGCAACTACCTGCGCAATAAAGTTGTATCAAATTCACATGCAAAGCACAACACGAGCGCCGAAGAGAACGATATTTGAGTCTTGCGCCATGACGACGTCCAATTGATTGCTCTTCGACATGAAAGCTAGTTCAGCTTCAGCATCCCCGGGTGCCTGAGGTTTCGGTGAGAAGAGGAGTTGATGAAGAGAGGATGCAAACACTACGTCGAGCCATGAAATTGCGAGACAGGTGAGCAGCTCCTTGAAGGCTGCCACCAACCACCGAGGGCTTCTATTGATCCGTTTTGAATCTTGGTAGGACCCGCCGAAGACAAAAAGGGGGAGGAGAGGGAGGGTCAATAAGCGGGCGCAGCGGGTAAAGAGGCGGACGAGTTCAGGGTTTCCTCCCATGCCATTGTGATTGTTGCGAGCATCGTGAATGAAAGTGCTGGGGGAGAATGAGATCGTAGCACAAACGATGGGCGGACCTCGCACCTGGCGTCAATTCCCATCCGCAATGCTCGGGCCCCGCTGTGGTTACCGCTGAACCCGTCGTTAACAGCAAGACGCTGAATGGAGGTTTCTACCGTGACAGGAGCTAACAACTGGAAAACATTGAGATGAGCCGCGAATGGAGAGCAAACAGGAAATGACTTACGGGCCAGAGATTTGGTATACCCATGACAGGAGAGGGAGAAACAGTGGTCTCACCTGGTCGGGAGATAATAAACCACGTGAATCGACGCCCCGATTGTATCCTGTAGCTGCAGGCGGCGTATCAAGTTCCTCCGCCTGATGGCGAATGAGCGTGCGCCGGGTTCGAGAATCTCTCGGCGATTGAGCAATTGCTCGCGAGGGGAGACAAAGGTTCCACCAGCGGGCGGTATCCCTCGTTGGGTGACAACAGACGGGAGCGATGTAGGCTTGTGACACAACAGCAACTTGGGTATGCCCAAGGCTGTTTGACCAACAACAGGCGGCGGAGGCAAGGGCTTTTGGGCTCTGATGAGAAACCGATGGTTCTCTCTGTGATATAGGGCGTACTTGGCTGATCAAAATAATAGTGACTGGCCGAATTGGGATAACCGGAACTGTAAAAAATCGACGACCTTTCATAGACGTGACGTGAGCGATTTTTAGCAGCCAAGATACAGAGGCGAACACTGAAGCAATAGCAGCTTCTTTGACCACAAAGATGGTCGCACACAGGTTTACCGACGATTGTTCAAGGGTGGGAAGGATCAACGGTTGTTGATCGTTTCGAGTAACGCTATTGTGTCTCGTTCACTTTCTTGAAGCTGCCCAGAGGAGAAACGGGAGGGGAGGGGAGAAGGTAGTTGCGCTTGTTCAGACCGTCGTTACAATGTCGTTCAACCTCGCATTTCCGCTACGTAGACGACGTCGAATCTCTAGACAAGGAGCAAGAAGGCGATTCTATTGCAAGATTTTGTACCTTGTGACACAGTGTTTATTATGGTGCATCCCTGGCTTCTCGATAGGAGTAAGGATATTCGTTTTCACGTGCAATGTTCCCTGAGCGTTTATTGCGAACTGGGCCAACACCAGTAGCCGTAGTCGCAGACGCCTTTGCCTTCGCGGCTGCCTCCCGTTCCGCTGGTGTTCCATTTTTGCTTGTTCTTTTCCATTTCAATTTGCCCTGGCGGGCTTCGATGGTTGCTACCAAGTCCTCGATGGCCACCTCCTCAGCGTCAGGGTAGTTCTCCATGAATTTTGCGTACCCCAAACTATTCCGAATTGTGAGTACAACTGCTCCACAACGAATGAAATGATTCGCATTACCTTTCGAATTCCATTCCAATTACTTTTCAAAGCCTGTATTTTACGGCAAACATGTTTTTGTATATCGTAAGCCACTCCGGATTCCAATCCTTTAGAGCATAGCCCGTCTCTGGGTCAATGATCAACCATTGAAAGATAGCCTTCCAGAATCTCTCGGAATGTGTGCCAATGAGGTCTGGAATAGAGAGATGCCTGCGCTGGCGAGCTGCAATGACCGCGTCAGGCAAGGGCTTAGCCCACGGTACAAGTGAAGAGGACGCTTGATCGACAAGGGTTTCAAGTCCGCCCATTGTCTGCCTGTGTTGGGTGGATGCGGAAGGTCCATTATTTACTGGACCGTTGACACCTCTATCTGACAACGGTGGTCGAGGTCGAAAAGGATTTTTTTCGAGGGGCTCAGGTGCATGCGCTGTTGATGTCCCGAGGGGAGGGCCATGGGGAGGTGTGTAGTGTCCATGGGGAGGGACAAGGCCGTTGACGATCCCACCCAACAATCGCGGCCCTGGCTGGGAGTGAATGTAAGACGCTGAGGCAGCCGTGGGGGATCCATGATGGGATGGACGAGTGGAATCGACAATCGAAGGATGAGGGTACTCAATTCGGGGCCTGTAAGCAGGGTCTTGTTGCCAGTACCCGCCGCCATGTCCCGGGAGCGGGTCGGATCCGGTCAAGCTGTGTCCGTAGTGGTCCGCAGAGGGTGTGTGGCCACTGCAGGTTATTCTGGCCTCTACCCCAGCGACCTTCTCTCCTAAGTCATCAGACTTATTAACTACCTTCTCCAATAATCCAAAGATTTTGGAGCCCAAGGTATCGAGGTCTTGAACGGTAGCGGCTTTGCCATATGTCGCCTCGCCACGGAGGCTGGTGTCAGTAATGCCTCCGTACTGTTCCGGCCACTTGGAGGGGTCAAGCTGATTCCCAAAGTCCTTTTCTCGCTTCCAAAGGTCATTCAAAAGGTACGTGATAAGCATCTTGACCTATGCCAAGCAGTTAGGAAGTAGATCGAACACTTGGAGGGCAAAAGTTCTTACGTCATCGCCGGTCCACAACGCCCACCAATGTATCGCGTGTAAGCTCCAACGCCAGCCCAGGGGAGCGTCTATGAAGAAGTACTGTGCACCGCCCCGTCTAAGGGAATGCGTAGTAAAGTGTATTGAGATCCCGGCCTGTGCGGCATACTCGCCCATCATTCTCATCGCTACGTCCTTTGAAATTGGACAAGTCATCTGGGGAATCCCAGTTGTACTGACGAATGGGAACAGCACGTCGCCGGCATGAAGTTTCCTCCCTAGAACTGATTCAAGGAGGCTCATCATGAGGATGATCGGGGTGAGGACATCGAGGTGAGGAAGATGGTATTTGTAAAATATATAAACTAATGGTGAGCGACTAAAGTTAGGAACCTGAACAAGGAGATGGCCAGTAATACGCACTTTGATGCACAGTGGTCTTGTCCGCTCTGCTTTTGCGAACATCAAAGTGGGCCTTGAAATGGGGTGTATCGGCAGCGGTTTCTTGACGATGGATGTTGGTAGCCATCAGATTCGACACGTCGTGATGGCTAGAAATTGGTCGTAAAATGATAAGCAACTTGTGGCGACCATAGACCAGCTCACCGTCCCATTGCAACAAAACCGAAAATCACATACGCACGTTTAATGATCTCACGGAGCACAATAGGAAGGTGTTCCGGATTTTTTTCAGGGTTGGCGATGAACTTGCGAACCTCTTCGTCGGAAACCAGCGCACAAGATGCGTTGTACATGGCGTACATTTGATCGCCCGTGACTGGTTCTGCCTGGTGTTCTGCACTTTCCCTATCACGGACCTCAAGCCCTCGCAGCATGTCGCGAATAGGCACGGAGCGGGCTGGATTTCCTGAAACATGCCCGGTCTTCTCGTCAAGCGCATAATTTTTGCCACTGTAAGTGCCTCCGGGGCTACGAAAGATTTGAGATTCGAGAGATCTAATGAGAGGTAGCAGGCTTACATGTGGTCCCATTTCCAGGCAAGGGAGCTCTGCGCCTGGCGACCTGTACAATGCCTACGCCCTTCAATGCAGCATTTTTTGGCAATGTATAGCTCCAATGCCGTCGAGGATATGGCGTTAGGAGACTCAACGCACGACTTGTATCTCCCGTCACCAGTGAACATCGCCTGTTCCTGACACCAATCGTTTATTAGCTCCACAATGCGTTCATAGCAGTCGATGGTGCTCTTGCGCTTGCACATCTTCTGTGCTGCTTTGGATGCTTGGTGGAGTGAAGTCTGGGAAGTATCGGCATGAGCGCTCTGTGTGAGGTTGCCATCGAGGTCTTCGTAGTAGTCGTCCTCTTCCCAAAATTTTGCCTCGTAGAAAAGAGGGTCATAACCAAAGGTATACGCGTCGGGTTCGGACATTGATGCGGGAGGAGGGTGTTGGGGGTTAGGGAAAGCCGGAGAATGCATATCTATATATGTTCCTCCGAAATCACAAAAAAAATGGCCAGGCGGCTGGGCAACGGATGTAGCGTCTTAGACATGTGGATCCCAGAGCATCTTGCATGCCAAATAGGCTTTTGTTTGGAAATCTGAAAGCAAGAAGCTCTTGAACCCTATGTATCGACCTTTTTGTTCCTGGAAAAGACACACAAGAATTTATTTCGAAAAAACGGCAGAATCAGTTCGAACACGCTGTGTGGTCCCCATGGTGTGCTGCGGCAAGGTCGAACACAAGCTGTACATTCCTGCAGCCGGCGGCGGTATTTCAGCCTGAGCCAGGTTTACGTTGAGCGGAACGATCGACCGAGAATCCTTCCCCGCCAACTGCGCTTAAACTCAAGGTTGGGCAACCCGACATGGCACTGTTATGTGATATGTTGTAAATAATGGCTTGCGCAGGACGTATGGGCTACAAGAACATTGCGGCCAGGGTACTAGTCTTGTGATAGACATATTGATGCAGCACACGCATTCGCTAGCTCTAGGTGGAGTTGTATTAGTTGGTGGATTGGAGAGACGAGAAGTAAAACATACATCGATGACGGAAGAAAAGGCGGCCATAGGTCATGTGAGTGATCAAACTCCTTTAGAAGGTGTGGTGGTATGGTTCAGACGTAATAACGAGGGCGGTGAACTGCGCCTTAGTAAAAATGATTTGTTCAGGTGAGCGTTTTGAGAGTGAATGGGAGCAAGCGGCTTCAGCTAGCACACTATCGCTAGGCGGAGGAAACAGATCAGAAAAGCTTGCACATCCGTTGTTCAGTTACAAAGAACATACATACATCCATGACGAAATGAACAACTAGGTTTTGTAACTGCTGTGCCTCGTCCCCGAGACGTAACCAGCGAGGCGGTGGACCCTGTCGCAGGAGTGACGTTTGCTATTGTTGAGAGCCATCATGTAGATCGGAGGAACCATCTAATGGGCCAGCAGGCACTCGTTGTAGTACGTCGCTATCCCGCATGTGAGTTACGCATCATTTTGGCTAGTAGTCAGAACAATTTGAAAAGAGACCGTGAAGTCACTGAAAGGCTGCTAGTGCAGCAAGCCGGGCGAGCTGCACATGATGCATTACTCGAACCATGAGAATTTCCAGTGCATGGGTTTCTGGGAACTGTCGGGGTGGTCTTCCATACAATGTTAGATTGATCAAGAGATGTGACGACATATGTTAACTGTGGTAGATTATATAATACACATCTAAAAATCATCAAGATTTTGGCAGAGGCTCGAAATCTGTCAAGGTGTAGAGGTAATCCATGTCATAAAAGACCATAGGAGCTGGGTTGAGATGTTTGAGAATGTGAGGTGGAACGACCATGCCTGGGACGTTATGTGACAGCCGCCTTGGGATAACAGGTGCACGTTTAAAGTAGTTGAAGAAGGTCTGAGTGTAGTATCGTGCTATTTCCATCTCGAGCTCGTCAATATCCGGGTCGCGCCAGCGCAACTGATCAAGTTCCATAATTGCCGGTTTCTTGCCTGGCCAAGTTTTCATGAGAGATCGCATAGCTAAAAGATATCGACACTGCTCGTCACGATTCAAACTTGCCAGACCCTGATTGGCTTCGTGGAGGGCAGCGACCAGGATTTGTCCACTTGGAAAGCAAGCACAAATCATATCCATCCGGCTGCTCAGGGGGCGCCCTGTGTCCTTCGAGAGCTGAAGTACACGGGCGTCGAGGGCAAGGAGCTCCTGTCTGAAGTTTAACTCGGCAAGCTCCTACAATATCTCCTCGTAGTCAGCATTCTGAAGGGATGTCATTGGTTTTCCCTGCCAGGTCGCTGGGGCCGTGGCATCTGAGTTCAGCTCGAGGGCATCTACCGCATTGGCCAGAAAATCTTGCAACAACTGGCGGCGTTGAGCGCTGCGAGTATCATTGCGGGCATTGGTGTTCTCAAGATAGTTGATGCTCAAAAGAATGCGCCAGGCCTTGCTTGCCATGGGGCGGGCATTCGAAGAGGGAGAGTTGAATCGGTGAATCAACGCAGTTCGGTATTTGAGCCAAGTTTCGAAACAAGCCTTTCGGCGTTCGGGATTTTCGATAGACACGATGGAGGCGGGGTCAGGGAAAGCATAATTGGAGTCGGTGATGGACTGTTCCGAATTGACGAGGTTCGCCACAGCTCGATCGATGTTGTGAAGTGCCGAGCGCCAGGTGGGTATGGGAGGAGGGTATATCTCATGGTCAGGGTCTTCAAATTTGTCCCTCCCCTGTGGCGCGTGGACAATATTTGGAGCCTTGCGTTTGGCATCTACATCCTTCAAATGAGCAAGCATTCAGAAGCAAGTACAGACTGTCCACTTACAAGGACTATACTGCGCAGAGCGCGCCTGCCGGTTGACTTTCGACGACGAGGGTGGAGGAGGTTCCACTCGTCTTCCGACGGAGAAGCTGTTGAAAGGGTTTGGATACGTCACCAGGTGGATGGTGGCTCTCAAAATTGCAGCATATTTCTCTTTAGTTGGCAGGCCTCGGTAAATCGACGGATACGGAGGCTCTGCGTCTTCCAGAGCAGTTGCCGGCGGGCTATAGGCTGTAACACCACTTCAGGCAACCCCCCTAGTATACCTATGTAAGGTAGTTACTACACCGAAATAAACTACCCTTTAAGGTATGAAGACCATGGTCGCGACCAAAGTCAATGGTCGCGACCAAA
>JABCKT010006695.1:0-25092 GCA_018858115.1 Tephrocybe rancida | reverse complement strand
AAACAAATCTAATTAAACTACAAAAAACCCGCCCCCACCACCTATGCATGGGCGGGCAACAGGTGCGGGGACGTGGCAGCTGTCAGGGCCGCGCGCTGTCGTCACATTGCTCTGGTGCTAGAATAAATTAGTAAGAAAATTTAAATAAATAAAAACAAAAAACGTGCCCCCACTGCCTAGATGCGGGGAAGGTGGCGGGGACGTGCAGGGGGCAATCGGTGGGCGGAGGCAGGTGGTGAGCGGTGCAGTAAGTGGTGGGCAGGCTGTCGGTGAGTGGTGGGCGGAGGTGCATGGTTGTCATGCTGGGGTTCGGGTGCTGACATGGTGGTGTGGGGTTGCCCACACTTCTCTGTGTGGTTCGCGTGTTGCTGTGGGTGGGGGGTTTCGTCAGTGAGGGGTGAGTGTGGCGGGTGTTGGCATACCGCGTTGCTCTGGGGGGTACTCACGCTGCTCCGCGTGGTGCTTGTGTTGCTGCGAGGGGTCAGTGGGGTGGGTGTTGGCGGACGCACATGCTGTTCGGTGGGTCTGGTGTGCGCATCGCGGTGAGCAGGGGTGCGTGGCGATGTGGGCGGTCGGTGAGGCGCGCCATGAGCGGTGGGCCAGTGAGCAGGGGTGCATGTGTCAGGGGTTTGCTGACGTGGTGGCAGTTCGTGGCTCTGGCATTGCTGGGGCGCTGAGCAGTGGGCGGGGGTGCGTTGTTGTCGTATCAGGGCTACCCGCGCTGCTCTGCGTGGTGTTGCTGTTGCTGCACGGGGTTAGTGGGGCAGGCATTGGTGGATCGTTGTCGTCCGTTTGTCGATTTGGGGGCATCACTGTGTGTTGCTGTGGGTGGGGGTTTCGTTAGTGAGGGGTGAGCGGGATGTGCGTCAGCACACCACATTGCTCAGGGGGGTACCCGTGCTTCTCCGCGTGATGCTGGTGTTGCTGTGGGGGGTTAGTGGGGCAGATGCTGGCAGACATGCATGTTGTCGTCATCCATTCGGGGGGCGTCGCCATGTGTTGCTGTGGGTAGGGGTTTTGTCAGTGAGGGGTGAGTGGGACGGGCATCAGCGTACCACGTTGCTCCGAGGTGGGCGTCGGTGGACGTGCACGTCGTCATCATCTGTTCGGGGGTGTCGCTTGTCGTTCCCGGCTCGCTCTGCGCTGATGTGGTGGGCCTCGGGGTGAGTCAGGGCCTTCTGCTGGGCCTTGCTGTGGGGGGTCAGTGGGGAGGTCGACGACGCACCTCAGGGCTCTCCCCCACCCGGGGTCTGCCCTTGTTCCTTCTCTGGCCCTGCTCCTGCTGCTCAGGGTCGTCCTGGGGCACTGTGACGTGTTGCAACGGTGGACAGCGCGAGGCGCTGGTGAGGAGGGTGGGTGGGGGATGACATGATGGTGGTGGTGGGAGTGGAAGTGTGCCAGCAAACAAATTTGGTCACTGACAAACATGTTTGTCAGCGACCAAATTTGTTTGTGGCTGGTGGCCGGCCCAGGGCAGTGGGATAATGAGTTCGAGTCTGAGACCCCTACCCATAACAGACCGCTGGCACAGTGGTTAAATTGCATGGAGTTTATGCTTAGTCAGCTTCCTGGAGCCTTTGGTTCAATCCTTTGAAGTGTAAAAACTTTTTATAATTATAATAATAATAAGTTGGGTTAAGCCCTTTACCTTGACTCTACATAGAATCTACGTGGATTCTACATGGACTCTACATAAACTCTACGTAGAATCTACATAGACTCTATGTAGAGTACTCCAGGTAGACTCCACGTAACCTTCCACTCTACGTGGAGTCTACATGGAGTCTACATAGACTTTGATTGTTGATCATGGTACATGTTTAGTCTATGAAGGTCCAGGTAGACTCCATGTGGAGTCTAAGTAAAACCAGGGGGAGTGTAAAGTCCTCCCATGGACGCAGGATACGATAAAGATAAAGCCAGTAAGTGCAGCTCGAGCACCTTTCTGACCACAGAAAGGAACAGCATCACCAATATAAAAATAGGGCAAGTCCTTGAACGCCTCATAGGGGAAGCAAATGCGGAAGACGAAACATGCTTGAGTGATCTCCTCAAAGCGAGTATTTTCGCCATCGATATAGATACAGTCATCATCATCTAACCAAATAATCAGGATCCTGAGTGGTTCGAAAGCGTCCACATCAAAGAACTTACCAGCGACAAAGCCTTTGGTCTGGTATGCATAGACAGTGAAGGATGATTGACAGAGGAGGAATGCATATTTACAGTATACGGAGCCCTGGCGAAGAAGGATCTCCCTCTGTTGAAACTGGGTGTGAAGCAATTGTACGTGCTTGAACACCAGCATAGGCATATACGCTGACTAGATGTTGAAAACTGCAGCGACGCAGGAAGGGTGAGGTACCCTAAACAGTTTGTCTGCCTAGATGGCTTAGGAACCCAACCATTTCATGCCGCAATAAACGGCACCTCAGCTGTGTGCGAGCTTTTTGACAGGGTCTTCGAGGAGGGGATGCTCAAATGATGGAAGGACGGTCTTCCTGGCGATGAGGAGAAGTTTCTGGACATGTCGAACAAGCTTGTCACCCCAGCAGCTGAAGCCCGCAACCAGGAGCATATTCCCTTCAACTTTAGCAACGACCCAGCAGGGGTCATGGACACGCTACTGCAAAAGGGGTTTATTAGGACAGAAGACAACATAGTACAGTATTCGGAGGGCAAGCTAGGTCTTGAAGGCAAGCGGAAGTGAGTACAGAAAATACTCATACACAATACTTGACTCACAAAGACAGTAGGTATGAGAAAATCAGACCTCAGTCGTTCAGAGTCGGTGATATAGTAGCCGTGCAGCTCTCATTCAAGGCTATCGTATTGAAGGAGGGGAAGTTGAAGAAGAGTCGAATGATGGTGGTCCTGCGCTCCCTGTCCCTGCTGGCCAAGAGCTACTGCTTTAAGAAGGTTAGTAATCTCAAGGAACAAAAGAAGTGAATTCTGTACTTAATTGATACATCGTAGGTGGAACTTGTCAAAACGCCAAAGGAGGCGACTCAGCCTGATATACAGAAAGCGCCAGTCATGTTCAAGCAAAAACTGAGGGCGCTGGAGGATGAGGAGGTTTACGAAGTGGGAAAGAGAATGAACGAGATGGCGATGGACGCCTACAGGCACTACGGCTGAGTGCTAAGTGGTCCTCATGCTTCGTGAAGTACGGGGTAAACATGTCTCCTGTCATCGGTTGATAATTATAACTTCCACGAAAATATTGATCACAATTATGTAACTCATGGTGTATACCACAACGGAACTGCTCGTCGTGGGATCATTGATCACAATTACATAATGCATGGTGTAATTTCTAGATGGATGATAATTATAAATGCCACGAAAACACAGATTGCTATTATGGAACGCGCGTTAAATACCATCACCAAAATGAACTTGTAGAAATGATTGATAGCAATTACACAACACATGGTGGATACCACGATTAACCCGGTCCTCAAATGAGCATGTAAGTTCAACGCTGACACGCCTTCAAATTTTTTTTTTTTTACAGCTTGTATGGTTCTCTCTGCATGGTACTCATGCAGGAAGATCGTAACCAATCTACAGAAGAATATAGATAGGTATAAAGGGACAATAGGCATAGCCTCATAAAGAAAGCAGTGATAGGCAAAGGGAATGGTGATACAGAATGAGCGGGTCCAGTTGAACAGTTTCATTTTTTCAAGACATTTTGATTTTGAGGGAAAAGACGGACAATTACGGACCGAAGGTCCGGTCACATGGCTTCGTTTTCTCGAGACAATTTTTTGATTCCAAGAGGCAAGGCGATACGGACCGAAGGTCCGGTCACATGGCTTCATTTTTTCAAGACATTTTTGATTTCAAGAGGCAAGACGATACGGACCGAAAGTTCCGGTCACATGGCTTCATTTTTTCGAGACATTTTTGATATCAAGAGGCAAGGCGATACGGACCGAAAGTCCGGTCACATGGCTTCATTTTTTCGAGACATTTTTGATGGCCAGCGACGCAAAACGGTATAACCTCAATCTATAAATAGATCTCGGAACCTCCAGTCCTACTAAGTTTTGTAGAAATTCGACATCAACACAAGGTAGTACCTACTCGGGGCTGTCATGTTGCGAGGCTACCGCCATTAGTACTCTGGCAGCTGTGAATGTTCTGGCATGCCTCATTGCGACATTATAGCGTCTATGATCAGTCAGCGAACTCACTTGTAATCCCTTTTCTTACCAAGCATTCACAAGCTTCAGCTTATAAAGGACCGTTTTAGAACCCAAACTTTATAAAGGCCACACTTCGATCTCACAGCACAAAAACCACTTCACAACTCCAATCTCACCATGCCAGCTACTCAGAAAGCCCTGTACCTTGACACGAAGTCGGGCCCATTTGTTCTCGGTGAACAGCCCGTCCCGAAGCCCGGATCGGGCCAGCTTCTGGTGCGAATCGAAGCCACCGCACTCAACCCTGTGGATTGGAAGATCCAGAAATACGGTATATTCCTCCAAGAATACCCCGGCTTCATTGGCACAGATATCGCCGGCGTGGTCGAGGAGGTCGGGGAAGGCGCGTCTGGCTTTGCTAAGGGAGATCGAGTGTATGTTATCCCCTTTCGATAGCGCGACAATGTCCTAACACACAAGATTTAGTGTCTTCCAGGGCGCGTGGGACAGGGATTTCGCTGGATATCAGCAATATACCCTCACGAACGTTGTGACAACCGCGAAGGTGCTTTGTGCCTTTTAGTATTATCGACGTGCTTTTGCTCACACAAAGTTCAGATCCCCTCGAATGTATCCTTCGACCAAGCAGCTACGATCCCTGTCGCGGGTGCGGCTACAGTAGCAGGATTTTACTTGAACCAGCCTCATGGTGGTGGTCTCGATGCGCCATTCGACCCCTCTACCCGCGGTAAATACGCCGGCAAGCCCTTGATCGTGCTGGGCGGCGCCACGTCCGTCGGCCAATTCGGTTAGTCCATCCTCCTTAAAAGCTATCCCTCAAGCCTGATCAAACATCGTCCCAGCAATCCAATTCGGCAAGCTCTCCGGATTTTCACCCATCATCACGACGTCCTCGCTCAAGCACTCCGCCTTCCTCAAGACGCTGGGGGCAACGGAAGTCCTGGACCGACACCTCGACACTAGCGCGCTCGCTGCAGAGGTAGCTAAGATCACCTCGAAACCGGTGGAGGTCGTGTTCGACGCGGTGTCTCTGTCTGCCACGCAGGCAACGGGGTACAGCCTCCTCGCGCCCAATGGGCGCCTCCTCCTCGTGCTTCCTTCGGAGATCAAGACTAAGGAGGAGGGCAAGGAGGTGTTCAGCGTTCTCGGCATCTGGACATTCCCGTACACTAAGGATCTCGGCGCGCAGTTCTATCGTGCCCTGGAGGGCCTCCTGGAAGCGGGGGATATCAAGGTGTGTTACGTCGTTTATTGGAGATCGGGCATGGGCTGATTTAGATATATCTGTAGCCCAACAGAGTCGAGGTGGTACCTGGGGGCTTGGGCGGCATCGTGAGTGGGCTGAAGAAGCTGGAACTTGACCAAGTTTCGGGTGTGAAGCTTGTTGTACATCCTCAGGAGACGGCCTGAATGTATTATAAGACAAATTTCCTAATTACGCGTCTATTTCCTATTAGCTAGTGGCACAGACAAATCGAATCTCAGTAGTTCTTCGAAATACTTGGTTTATTACGTATATCTGCTCTGCAGAGCGATAATGAGTTCAGGCCTCAGGACGAACGAGGAAACATGCGGCAAGATGCAGTACATAACATTAGGAAACAGAGACAATGGAACGATGCAGATGATACGATACGGGATGATGCAGGATTATAGTAACAGACCAGTTTGCAGAGAGGTACAAGATGGATGTGGAGACAACAGAAAGCAGAGGAAGCATGGTACGGTACAATTGAGAGAAGTGAAACGATACAATATTGCACATAGAAAAAAAGAAGAATGGTGGCGGGAATATGTGTGTGTAGACGGGGCCACAGGAGAAGCAAAGCACAAAGTGGAGGGAGATCAGACGAAATGTCTGAGTTTAATGAAGGTACTTCTCGTTCAAGGCGTGAACTTCCTTCGCAAGGTAAGGCCAACTCAACGTCCTTGCGAGTTCGTTCCGAAGGTTTTCCTCGTTCTCCCCTGCGCGAGTTTTGGCGAGCTTGATCTCCCACCCACAAAGATTATACAACAGGCGCATGTTCGGCTGGATCAGCACGGACAGCCTGCGGGAACGAACGATAAGATAGGCGTCAACAAGAGGAAGGCCCAGGTGTTTCATGACGTATGCGATCTGTGTTCGAACGTTGAGCTAGGATAATAGAAAACGGGAGGGGATAGAACTCACAGTAACAGTAGCACTCCTGGAAACTCCAACACGGCAATGAACCAGCACCTGGCCACCTTCAACTCGCGCCTGGTCAATCCAGTCACATATGGGCTCCAACTGCGGCTCTAATGTGTCGATACCGTCATCGCAGACACCCTTAATGTCGAGGACCTTGATGCGGCCTTCACGCTCCTCATGCCACAGCGAGCCGTGCCCTACTCCTCGGCCATGCAGAAAGTTTCCAGGGTGGTGGTACGGCGAAGGCGCATAATGACCGTGCCCTTGCACATGGTGTGGCGGGGGGATAAGGGCGCACTCTCCCACAGACACGACATGGGTTATCCCGAGAGCGTGGAGCATGAACACGTTAGCAGCGTGGTTCCTGAAAGCGTACCACATCAGTCATCGATACCCAAGGCTATCTATATACAGGCCACTTACAAGTTCCCAAGATACAAGAATGGCAGGACACGACTGGGAAAGCTCCCGTCGAACCTCGGGTCATTGAACCAGGACTGGTGGTCCCCGCTCGAACTGGGCAGCCAAGGGCTGGTGTTTGCTCTAGGGCGACCCTTCGGCGGTGCTGCTGATGGTTGCGTCTGCTGTGCCGGAAGTGTGCCCGGAATGAAGCAATCCTCTCCGGCCTGGGAAGAGGGCACAACGAGGGGTGAAGAGTGCGGCAGTTGCATAGGGCTGCCGTGGCCAAACGACACCGACTTTGCCGCCGGCCGACCCATAGGTGCATGCGAGGGCTGTGTCTGTGTCTGTTGTTGCTGCTGCTGTTGAGGCGGAGCTGGCGGAATGCCTCGAGGAGGAGGAATACTCCTCCAGCCGTTCTCTATAACAGACACCCCGTTACTCTGGCGCACAGGCGGGAGGCCCGACGCCGCGACCCTCTTCCCATTCCCATTGACATGCGCATCAAGCTCCCCATTCACCTGTGCCATCCTCACTCTTTCGCGTTCACGCTCACGCTCCAGCCGCTCCTTCTCGACTCTGCTACGTTCCGCGTCCTCCCTTAGTCGCGACTCCACTCTCCGCAGGATACCGATGTCGGCTTGGTAGACGAAGAAGCTGCGGCGGCGCGTGACTTGCAGCTCGAGATATGCCTCGGGGAGCGAGAGGCGCTTCACTGCCATGAGGAGGCATAGCGCGGGCACGGACGACTCGGTGTACCCATCTGCGGAGTATAACAGGACTTTGATGGGACGGGTGCGGGTTTGTATTGGGACAGGGTTAGGCTGAGCGCCTGGGGGTGAGGTGAAAGAACGGGTGCGGGATGGTATAGGGGCGGGAGGAGCCGCAGCTGGAGTTGAGGAGAGAGGGAAAGAAGGGAAGTAGGGCATCAAAGAGGTAACGGAACTCCAACGACGAGAAGAGCTCGTGCTGGCTTGGGCGGTCTGAGGTGGAGGGGAAGGTGGTGGTGGTGGGTTTACTGGTGGGGGAGGGACGACAGGCATGAGCCACTTTTCCAAGAACCGAATCACAGGCATGATCGCGTTCATAGAAGTCTGGGTATTAGATGGTGAGCTCGGGAACGGGAGGTGAATGACTGCATTCGCATTTGGCGGGGGGCGTGGCGGGAGGACGCCGGTCGCAGGCTCCGTCTGGCCATCTTTCCCCGTGACCCGCTTGACCCAGAGATCATCCAAAGTCGTCAAGTGCTCCTCAGCAGCCTTGAGGTGCACGGAAGTGGGGAACGGGGCTAGATCATGGCATTCGATACAGATATCGTACCCAAACCCTTTGGCCGGGTCATTCGTCTGCAGATAATTGAATGGATCGTCCCCGTCGCTCTCTGTGCCGTGTTCTGTTCCGTTCCCAAGTGCAGCGGGGCGGAAGCGGCTGGGCACCTCCGGTGCCAGAGGCACGTCGTCTGAGTTACCGAGGAACACCTGCCCGACGTGCGGTGCCCACACCACCGGCTGCAGCGATTCTATGCTGAGGACAGAGGGCGGCTGTGGGGGCCCGCGGGGAGGGGTAATGACATGGTTTGCGTGACCCTCCATGCCGTCTGGCGGGGGCACGCTGATGATCTCCGACGCCTTAGTGAGGTCGCGCATCTCCTCCTTCTCACGCCGTGCAAAGTCCACCGTGTTGGAGTCCCGAGCGCGAGCCCGCGATCGGCCCTGCGAACGGGCATGGGCGACCACGTCGGCGTCAATCCCTGGCTCGAGGTCCATGTCGGTGTCAACGTCGACGTACATGCCTTCCGGGTCCATGCGGTCCGCCTGGCCCTCAATCACCTCCATGTTGGCTATGTGCCCGTCGGGTCCGTCTGTGTAAGCCCCCCAACTAGCGCCATCCTTAAGACTGCCTGAATCGCCACCTGCGACGTTGCTGGCTTTGCTCCCGAAGTCGATGGGGCCTGCACCTGGAACACCGTTCCCACAGAGACGCATGACGAGATGTGGTACACCACTGTCCGCATACATCTCAGCAGCGGTAGAGTCGAGGATAAAGACATTGTAGTGTAGGAGATCCGGGTGTATAAAGTGACCATCTGGGGAAAAGGTTCATCAGGGTCTTATTCGCAGGTGCCAAGTGTAGTATAGTATAATGGACATGTGCACATTCCGTCACAGGGCAAGCATCAAATGAAAAATGCAAGGATATTTGCGTTGATACATGCGCATCTTGGTGCTGCACAATTCAGGCATGTAGAATCAAAACCATGTTGCATTGATTTTCCACAAAATGGGAGGGAAACGAAGACAACGACAAGGCGCTCACCTTCATCAGTTACCCCTCCTAGGCGCTGGGCGCGTTCTTCGTATTTACGCCTAATTGCTTCCTGAAGGCGGCGGGCGAGGATAAGTGCGTTTGGAGTCGGGCCCTTGGGGGAGTAGACGACTATGTCCGATATGGTAGTGTAAATTGGCTGTCGAGTTAGTCCGTTAGTAATGCAATTGGTAACATTTAAGAATAATGGCAAGGAGCTAAAGCGCGTCTGTCGACAAAAGTATGAAACACCTTTTGTGACAAGCGCGTATTTAATGATACGCGCAAATGTTCAATAATGACTATGACGTCAAGCAACATATTCATCGTCACGATACGCTCCGCATTTCTGCTGGCAATTCATGGTAAAACGGTTATTTTGCGATGATGCAAAAACTCCAGAGCGACTGCGGAAGCAACACCCAAAAATAGAACGAATAGACGCACCACCTGGATTCCAAAATTGCGAAGTGAGATACCGTCGGGAACTTTCGCGGGAACAAACTCCCAGCCTTCGATGCCATTTGCTTCCGCGGGCGTAGGATTCGGTTCCACTGGGCGAAGTATCTCTGACGGTCGGAACGTGCAGGTCAACAGCGCAAGTTCCGGGGTAGTTGGGGTGCCTCTTTCGGGCGAGCCTGTTGCTCTAGCTAGTTTGGGGGCGGTAGCAGGCTGGACCGTGGTGGGATTGGGGCTGGGGAGTGATGTAGATTGTGCGGCGAGTGGCGCAGTGTCGGGTGTTGGGCTAGAGAACAAAGTCAGTCATTGTGTACTGTACGTCGTTCAGCGACGAACATGGAACCAAGAGGCGAGAATGTGAAGCTCCCGCTGTCGCTCGTAGTCAAGCTGTGAATGTCATATAAGCTTTAAAACCGGGGTAAAAGGGAAAAAAAAACACACCTTGTGCTCAGGCCGGAGCTTGCGCTCGAGTATGAAGAGGGCAGGTTTACGGTCTGTATGGGTGACGGGCGTTGTATGACAGGATGCATATGCTTCTCGTCGTCCTTGGACTGCTCATCACCGACAGCGCTTATGTGTATCGTCGCGCTGCGCCCAGGCACGTCGTCGATGTCCATTGCGTCGGGCGGAACTACGCCGACTTGAGCTTCCACAAAACCAAGTTCATCCCCAGTACCGCCAACCTCTTCGTCCTCCTCGTCGTCATCAAAATCGCTGCTTCCTCCACTTTCGCTGTCGCCTTCAAGAGCCGGCGTACCCTGTCCCCCATTCTCGCCCTCGCGCCTCCTCCTCAGCAGACTGAGCTCGCGCGCATACCGACGCGGCTCTGCCTCTAGATCGTCCTCGCACACAACCCATGTAAGGCCTCTATATCTTGGGACCTTGGCTGACTTTGTTGTATGGGGCCTGACGCCGCCGGTCGAGTGGTGGGTAGGTAGCACTGCTGGTGCGGTTGGCGAAGATGAGAAGAATGTGTTTTGGGCGTCATTATTGCCCTCGAGGCCGTGCATAAAAGGGAAAAGAACGCTATCAGGAGGGTGTGATATAATATGCTGAAGATGGAGTTGAGCGAATCGCGCAAGTGGGAGCAACGCGGGTGTGTTGTGCTCAGCGAGGTCGGTAGCGGGGAGGCCATAAATTGGCTGGTCGTTATCGTTCATGATGGTCGTGCTCTCGTCGTCGTCGTCGTTGTCGTCGTCTTTCCGTTACACTTTGAAAGGTTGAAAAGAAGGTTGGATTTGTGATGTGAATGAAGTTCGCCTCGTTGCGTTGCCGAGACCTTCTATTGCCGCATTGTGATCGACTACCGTCTCAGATAAGATCTGAGATCGACGTCACGCGACGCTTGCTAATTCAATTATCGTTTTTTCAAAAACAGCGGAATTCATATCCGCAACATCCATATCCTCATGCATTCACATTGAAAGCTCGTGTGACCTCTACTGGGCCCCAAAATATGTTCACCCTCAGTAACGGATAGCATCCCAACCTCCATTTCGACGATCAGCTAACAACTTCACCACTGTATTCTTGGTCTTCTACCGCTCTTCCCCGAGTGTTGACAGGAGCGTTACACATCCACCAGGTCATCAGATCCCCTGTCGCCCTTCTTGTCTCCTCCTAAAACAGAAGCTAAAATCCATCAGTGCCTGCAGGCTTGTGGGCCAGCTGCGGCGTGCCTGTAAGCAACTTTCTCGCCCACACACAGAGCTTTAGCGCCATCCAGCCGGTGCGGGGGGGCCCGTTCTGCCTACTCGCTCTCACACCGCATCGGTCCCACCCCCAAGTAGAAATTTTCTTTACAGAGCCCGAAAATAGCACCACCTGCTCTAACATTTTTTGGAGCATTTGCTTCTTAGATATCGTATCACAATTCAAAAGTTAGATAAGATCAGCAGGATTTGGAGCCCATGTCTAGTCTATTGGTGGTGTGGTGCTACAGGCCGATGCGGCACACTGGTGTGTGAGGGCGGGACATGTGCTCATCTCCGGAGGCGGGATCAGTGGCCACGGGATGATCGATCAAATTGCGGGGTAGAGATAAAGGTGCAAGATTGGACACGCGTGCGGAATTGTCTATTCTAGGCGTATTGTGATGACATTGCAACGGCGTTCGACAGTTCATAGCATGTATTGGGACGGGGCTTGTGACCTCGGATTGCGTGCCCGAACCTTAAGGGTCCGCTCGATAGAGGTCTAGCTAGAGACGTCTAGACAGTTGCATCATTTTCGTCAGTTTCGACTGCAGCGAACTAGTGACCTCCTGGATAGGAAACGCGGTGTCGGTCTGCCAGCTGCGAGAAGACGTGTGATGCGAAGAGTGGCGTAGATATGAGTACCCCAAGTCCCCATACAGTACTAGAGGATAAGAGCCGCTCGCATATGTACATAGCAGATTGTTGTCACGGAACCCGCATTTCCGCCCCGGAAATGACATTGACAAGAAGAACCTTAGCATGACACACGCACACACCCTAGAAGGCCGCAAGGCAAGGGCTGTTCAGAGAAAACTTCGATGAAGAATGGGCCAAGGACCTAGCCCACGCAAACGGCCAATTTGCATGGTCCAGAAAGGAAGTTATGGAGATTGATCGGGGAACTTCTCAGTACGGTTATGTTATCTGGGCACGCTGCTGCTGCTGAAGCTGTGGCACAGTGAATTTTTCTACAGACAGGAGGACCTTCTCCGCAGAATACGGAAAACCCCAAGGGTCATGAGTCGTGTGCTGAGGCTAGTAAGCGGCCGCCGATGAGAGGGTATCCGGAGATAAATCCCTCTGAAGCTGATGCGCCGCGACGCCTGATTGAGCTACCAAGGCCGACTCGAAGGCCCTTCTGAGAAAGAGCGCGACCGCCACCGATTTTTTGATGGATTCAAATGTTAGGCCCGCCCAATGATTATTAGTCTTTACAAGAGTAACAGTCAACGTTTGGTGCTCTGCTCAGCTAGGGCCAGTATAATATATATCTGCGACATACAGTTGGTGGCATTGTTTTCCGGTTCCTCGGCGATATATTATACTAGGCAAGAGTATAGCTCCAAATGTACATGTCCCATATGGCAATGGAATCAATGTTATTTATGTGGCGCATTGATCGAGTGTACTTTCCAGACATTTCCGACATGCTCCTGATACTGCCTCCGATAGCCACAACATCACAGGGTCGGCGTTGCGGCTTTTGAAGTCCCCTATCTATTCCGAGAACCACGCTCAATTGAAAGATATCTGATATCACTCATTACGAGACATCAGTAGAACCATAGTTCCACGCTACCCCCATGCAAGCACTACGCTTCTGGGCGATGAATACATTTGCTCATGCTCGGTATAAACACTGTTCCATCCGTCATGATATAGTCCGATATACATTCACGCGCCCGTCAAGAGAGAGTAAGTACAAGTACAAGTACAGTTGCAAATAGTTACATCTACTGTTACAGGTGTGCGACTCTGGGTCAAGATGACAAAATGACAAGAGGGTAGAGGTGGGAGGTGGAGGTGGAGGTGTGTCGTGGATGAAGAATGAACATGAGGGTAGCTGTACATTGAGGTTACATGGAGCGAGACAACAGCAAGCCAAAGGCCGGAGATAAGAGGGAAGAGAATGCAAATGCAATGAACATACGTGAGCAAAAAAAGCACGGCGGGCCTTCCGGAGAAGCGCCTTCAAAAGGAGCCGCGGAGAAAAGGGACGCAGAGAAGTTCGAGAAGACGCAAGGGCGGGCTTTCACCTCCACTGCCCTCCAGCCCACCACCGCTTTTCCGCACCACGCAGGCTCCATTCCACGACGCTCTCGGTAGATGCGACGTATATATGCTTCCCACTAGGATCGAAACATGTGCCCGCGATATCAAGTTCCTCCACATACGTAGGCTGCACCTCATTCGCCCTTGCCGCACGAATGTTCTCGGGCGAGGCAAACCTGCCCGGGTACATCACAGTGGGCATATGCGAGGACGGGCTCGGCGAGGACGATCTCGACGGTGCTCGTGAGGAGGCACAGTCCGACTCGAGCTCATCGACCTCGATGTCGTCGTCGTGCGCCCGCCGGCTGTTGACGGTCATGTACGTCTGGCGAGGCGTGTACTCGTAGTCACCGTGCGCCGAGCCAGTGTTGGGGTCGTCGTCCTCGTGTGCACCACTTGGGGACTGGCGCGACCTGAGCCCATGCGACCCAAGAAGTGCTTGCACATCAGACTCGATGGTGGGATCGCCGAACGGGGGAATAACGAGGATATCATTATACTCAACATCGCCCTCTGGGTTGCTAACGGTGGCAGTCGAGTCGCTCATGCGAAGTGCCCGCCACGTTGAGTCTGAGATGGAGCTCGGGGGAGAATACGGGGATGAGATGCGGAAAGTGTCGCCCAGGGCGCGAAGGAACTGGGCCTGTGATTGGCGGCTATTGGATGTGGACGGAGGTGATGTTGAATGGACTCGGCTCGAGGTATGGACATGTGTGTGATGGCTATGAGATGCCAATGGAGGGCGGGATGATCGATACGGTGTTGGTGAACCATGTAGATGTTGGGCTGAAGCAGGAGCCGGGATAGGGACTGGCGTCGTTCGTTCTCGTGCAGCGGGTACTTGTACAATTTCTTCTGTCTCAAATGTCCTCGCATCGACGACATGGAATAGGGAGTTATGCTGCCGACGTTTTTAGAAAGGTTCAAGGTGCAAAGAGATATGGAACTCACCTCAGTAAACGTCATAACTTCCTTATCACCAGATCCTCCAAACTTGACGTTCCTCACACTCCAACCAGGAGCTTTGAAACCGCCTCCAGCCCAATCAAAGTTGTCATCCAACCATCCAGAAGCGCCGCCATTATTAGTGGGCATCCTAGTCTTTTCTGTTTGAAATATTTTCATAGGCTTCGAGCTTCTGACATCCCAAACGGCAACTAAGCCTTCTTGTGATGCCACAGCAAACTTTGACCCATCGGACGAAAACGCAGACGAAAACGATGCCATGAGAGATGCTGAGATGAAGTTCTGTAGGTTGGTTGGAGATGGAAGTTTGAGAGTAGCGATGGGCGAGAATGTGATGCGGGCGCCTCCTGTCATCCGATGCAGATACACCTTGGACGAGTCTCCAACCGAAAGTAGCGTGCGACCATCAGGAGAGATTGACGCTGAGTATGTTGTTCAGGGCAACCTGGAGCGAGGTAGTTCTGATTGACTCACAATAGTTGATTGGAACACTGAGTTGCACGCTCCCAATTTCGTTGAGATTCTGTTTCGACTGCCCTCGCATCGGTACATCGTAGAATTTGACGGTAGCGTCGTTGTTGCTGATTCCAAGCCTGGGCTCCACACTACTTTCATTGGATCTCGTGAGGCTCATAGACGTGAGAAGTACTGAGTTGTTGATAGACCCAACCATTGAGTATTCCGTCTGCCACGCGACGCTACTCTGTCGATGTTGCGCGGAGGCTGGGCGGTGGTAAGAAAGATGAATTTCTGCGTCTTGGCCACCGGCTGCGAGGAGGGTGTCATCCGTGCCGTCAATGGAAAGCGAGCTCAGCGTGTTTGGATTGAAACCAAGCTTCACAAGAGGACGAGGCACCTAAGGAGAGTATTCAACGCTTTAAGTGACGCGATCATTGACAAAGTTTGACATACTGAGTCTGGCGTATTGAGATTATGTTCCACAATAGAGTGTTGCTGCACATAGTTCACTATTCCCCGTTCTCGTGGACAAATTATGAGGTCCCTCAACTGGCTAAACTCGAGTCAAATGAAATTTCCGAAAGAGAATCTCAGATCACTCACACATGGCCAATGTGAACGCCAGTAGCAGCGATGGCCGTTGGAACAGTCGAGTTGAGCAAAGGTGGATCTCTAGCCATTGCTAGATCCTGTGGTATGCGATTCAAGGATCGCTTGGCGTTGGCTTGAGAAGGTTGTGGGAGGGGAGAAGCGAGAGAAACGCCGCTTAGGAGCGAAGTTCGGGGCAGGGCCAGAGCAATCACGTGTAAGTCGATCAATACGGCCCTGCCTCGCTTGGTGCCAACTCAAGTTTGTTCCTTTCTCTTACTCCATCAAATCTCAAATGAGTCTGTAGGTTATACAAGGTGAATCATGTCAAAAAAATACAACACATCTCGAGCTACTCTAGCCAAACTCTGGCACAGGACCAGTGGCTTGACTATCCAACTGTACTACCATCATTTGATGCAGTGTGGGCAGACAAACTATCCCCATACTCGTCGACTTACGTGCGGATATTTTCCTCCGAACTGGGGGAACAGTGACGGAATGGAGCACCGAAGCGCAGGATGCTGCGGTGCGGGCAGTTCAAAGCTCATATGACAGTGCGATACATGTGCTCAATAAGAAATCTCATGCGTCCATTAGCCAATAGACAAAGAGTTTTGAAAGCTTGAAAGTTAAGTGTCAAGCTGCTCCCAAGGGTTGCCCAAGGTCCAGTCCAACGGCGTCAGGGCACCAGCAAGCGGCGGATCATATCTGCGTCAGGCGGTGCTCGGGTCAACAACTCAATGTAGGTTCCGTCCTTGCAGGATCTCCCCTCAACAAGAGGCGAAGATCATCCTTAAAATTTCCAGCATGCAACATCAACTGTCTGCAGAACATTGTCATCGGAACCATCTGCTGTGGGTTGTTATGTCGAGGTGGCGTCCTTCGTATTAGGTACAACGCTATCTTGGGGCAACAACAGCGCGCGTCCGCGCAATCAGGCATTAATCAGGCGCCGCTCGGAGACCAACGTCTTCCGGGGTGATCGAACCACGCCCGTCCCCGTCCGTGACACTACCATCTGTCTATAACAAGTCTGCAGTTGCAAATCAAAGTCAAGTACGATTTTTTCAGCCGTGCGCCACTAGTGCTAGAACATACGTGATTCTGGGGACAATAGACTCACACCATCTCCTGTGGATGCACAACAAACTTCACGCTCGAAACCTGGTCCAGCTCCATCCTCTTCAAGCCCTACACCGCACCTCAATCCCCGGGTACCGCCTCAACTCTGTTCGGCTACGCGGTCCACCCTAAATCAGCCCAAGGCCCCCCCCCACCAATCGGACGCAAGAGGCAAGCGCGCCTCGATATTCCCCTCCCCCAACAGCGCCTCAACGCGTGATAAAATTCAAAACCGCGCACCTAGGTCCTTCGAATATGGGAGCGTCCAGACCCCAAACACATTTATAATCTTCTTGCCCTCTGTATCCGTAGCCTTGATCGAGGGCGGGCACGAGGCGCCCGCCCGGCGCGATGAGGGTATGCGCACTCTGCATGTCGAGTAGCGACACCGCGTCGACCCTAATCGGATTTGTTGTCGAGGTATAGGGCTTTCTGGGTCTTTGACATCGCGAGAGAGATTATATTTATTTGATGGAGGTAGAGGCTCTTCACCATATATTTGCTCATGTGCCTCGAAAATGTGGGTCCTGTATGAAACATAAGGCTTGAGAATTCTTGATACCAAAAGATCTTACTGCGGTGAGTCACTGGCTGAGTTGATTGGGCATTCGCAGTTGCTATCATAGCGCGACATCCCGCGCCAAACGTCCATGGAGTATCACTGCAGATACAGTTTAGTTTAGCCTCTCAGTATGACAAGTCCGAGACTCCGAGCTCTCCGAGTACTCCGAGTAGGGCCTTAGTAGGCAGTGCGGGCTCGTGGAGGACCCCCAAAAACCGGTCACGTAAGTATGTGGGATTGGTAAAACCTAGCGTTGACCGAAATAGGGCAGTGAGCTCAATCTTTGGTCCTCGTTGGCCTTGTTCATCGCGAGCTGTAAGTGATTTGTATCCCTAAGTTCAATACAGGGGTCGAGATTGTGAGTTTGTGGAGGAGGAAGCAAGGCAAGTTCAAACTTCCTTTTTCGGAACGCGTTTTCTTTTCTCGGCTTGTTCCATGACCACCTTGTAACTCAATTGTTACCACCTGGGAAGACTTTTATAAACCTCTCGCCGCACAACCAGGCCTTGAACTTGCACCATATGCAGTCTTCTGCTGCGCTAAAAGTCAAGCTGAAATAATTTGGTATGGTCAAATATGTCAATCACGTTAGGTTTGCTCTGAATCAGCTGACTATTATCATGCCGTCAACGACAAGTTGAAGGGCAAGCTGCTTCGAAATGGAAGCGCCTCCATCACGACTGGATGTGGACATTGTTCTCTTACTAGCACGCCTTCTTGTATAACCACCAACGCTGGCCTAGATGATCGCTCGCCAAGTACGGTGGTCCTTGTTATACCGGGCGCATTATGCGGTTCCCAGAACAATAAACCTATTGGCGAGCGGGACTTCTAACCAGATGCTCCTCTCACGGTCGGTGTCAACAGGCCGCTTCAATACAATCCTCGATGTCTTCGACCGAGAGACATACCGCCGATCCATACCTCCAGAATGGTCACATCTGCCTCTCAAGCTACGATGGCTCAAACCTTCCCTTGTGCGTGCTCACCTTACCTTGATAGTCAATCTGACTTCGACCTCATTCAGTTCTTTGTAGGGGCCTCTGTTGGTATTTTTGCTACATCGGCATACCTTGTGAATCGCGAGACCGACGCGTGTATTTCTGGGTCTATGGACTCTGGTCTGCACACCTCAGAAGACAACGAATCGCTGCGTGTGTTGAAGCAAACTCAGGACCGCAAGGTATATTAAGCACTCTCCTTCAAACCTCGTCTAACTCCTCAAAAGGCGTGGACAGCAGCGCAGAGGGACGATAACAATGCTTGGACATCGGCCTTCTGCTATCCCATCCTGTACCTTCGCGCAAACGCGAGACCTGAAACATTTATGGTCGCATTCCTTCTGCCAATTAGCCTGGCATGGCACATCCCCCGCCTTCGTACGAGCTTATTCCGGCATTGGACGCACTCTTTTCGAAGCAGAAAGTCATATACCATACTAACGGCCATGTTTTGGTCAGTTGCTGGTGACGATGTCCTTCGGTGATCTAACCTCGTGTCACCAAGTCATCAACTGCCCTTCCAGTGGTTTAACCTGTTCGCAGCGTGGGCGACGATACGTGAGTGACTGGCTTTTATACTATGGTTTGTTCTCGAGCTAAGGCATGGTTCTCCGCAGCAATTGCCTCGGCGTGGTTCATGCATGCAACAGACGGGGTGCAGCACGAGTCGTCACCTTGGTACCATTTTGCCGCCTTTTGTGTTTCAGGTACTTTTCCTCCTTTTCATTGTCGCCGGACTAGTCTAACGCCTTTGAAAGCTGGTATGTTCTCCTTCCTCGCCCCACAATGGATAGCATACCTCCGATTCAGAACCGCGTTCCAACAACTGGCGCGCGGGGTCCCAGGGCCCTACACTAACATGAAGATCAATAAATCGCTCTCATACGGCCTCGGCGTCTCTGGCACCGTCCACGCATGTTTAACTTTGTCCGTATGCTCCCACCCCTCCGCCCCTGCCTCCCACCTCGTCCCCGATGTATCACGGGGTGCGCTATGGGCTTTAATCTGCACAGTGGAGTCAGTTTGCATGTTCCTCCTACTGGGAAATGTGGGATGGGCGTCGAACATGGCCGGCGTGGCATTTGGGGCGGCGTACAGCGTCTTCGGCCCCTCGTTTTGGATTTCGATGCGGATGTTCATGCATCGCATACAATTCCCAAAGGCTTGGGAGTTGAGAGGGGAAGGAGACAAACACCCATATCCTGGGAAACATTTAGATGATCCCCATCCTCTCTTTAAGAGGTCGTTTGGAGGGGCAATGGGCTGGAACTCGTTGGACTGAGACAGCCCTGCCATTTGGCGCAACATAATACCGATACCATTGTTTACGGCGGTATTTTGTTTAGCTCAGTGAGCTTATCACCAGCAATGTCACATTTTGGTGCTGCATCAAGGAGGTGCTGCACCCACGAGTACTACTGTATCGGAATCGGACGTGATACTGGTGCTAATGATCGGGACTATCGGATGATCTTGATCATCTCGGCCCGACTTTATTGTGATTCCCGCCTTTTCTCACCTGAACTTCCAGGATCTCCAGTTGTTATCCAGACCCACCAGGACGCGCTCAATGTCTATCGAAGATGTGTGTTCATTTATTCCCAACGACCTAGACGGATCTCTGACTGACAAAACACGCAGCAATGTATCAGCAAGGTTCTCCCCGCAGAGTATTACACCGCGTTCTTTTCAGAAGTTGCCAAAGGCCGCAAGCCCAGCCCAAGTGATTAACGCATGCCAACTTCCAGATAAGGTCTGATACAAATGCAGTTCGCAGCTTGTTCCCTCTAGAGCACACCGAGGGGCTCATATCCCTGCTGGCTGGCAAGCCAAATCCCAGTACCTTCCCCTTCACCTCCTTTAGCTTCACCGCATCCTCCCCGGTCGATGATAGCGACATCACTCTGAAGCTCGACAGCACAGAGCTGTCACAAGGGCTCCAGTACGGCACCACTGCTGGATACGAGAATCTCTCCGATTGGCTCTATGGACTGCAAGAGTACTCGCATGGCCGGAAGAAGAGCGTGGATTGGTCTCTTTCGGTTGGATCGGGATCTCAAGACCTTATTTTCAAGGTTCGCGATCCTTTTAATCTCCTTGCCCAGACCCTGATATCCCCTACAGGCCGTTGCTACTCTCGTCGATCCTGGAGATCCTGTTCTCGTAGAGTCTCCCGTCTATGCGTGAGCCTTGACTTAAGAGCTTTGAAGAGTTGACTCGATCTACTGGTGATTTAGCGGTGTCATCCCGATGTTCCACACGTTAAACTGCGAGCAGATCGGTGAGGACATGATTTACTGTAGAAATGGAGACTCGTTATGTTGATTTGTTATGGCAGAGGTCGAAACAGATGCGCACGGAATCAAGTCAAGTTCCCTGAAATCAATTTTGGAAAGTTGGCCTGCCGAGAAATCAAAGCCACGCGTCCTGTACACCGTTCCTGTGAGCAACTTCTCAGATTGAGCATGTTCACCATCGAATGAGCGTTTACAGTACGGCTGCAACCCGACTGGAATGACAGCAACTCTCGAACGCCGCAAGGAAGTTCTGGCCCTCTCTCGCGAACACAATTTCCTCATCCTCGAAGGTTCTTATAGCCCTCTTGGATATTTTGGTTGATGCTTATTCTGGATGCCCAACAGACGACCCTTACTACTTCTTGTACTACGGAAAGGCCGCCCGATACCCCTCCTACTTTTCTCTAGAATCAGAAGAGCCGGAGACGGGCCGCGTGCTGAGGTTCGACAGTCTCTCCAAGGTCCTGTCCGCTGGTATTCGCATAGGATTTGCATCTGGCCCCACGCGCCTGCTGCAAGCAATCAACGCGCATGTACGTATCTTATATCTTACCGGCCCAGACCATTTATCTTATTTATCCGACGGGCCCTACAGACTGCGACATCAAACCTTCAACCATCTTCGCTCACCCAAGTCATCGTCTACAAGCTGCTCAACTCTTGGGGCTACGACACCTTCGTCAAACATACCCAGAAAGTGGCACAGTTCTATCGCGGAAAGCGAGACGTGTTCGAGGCTGCGATGAATAGGCACCTTTCCGGTCTGGCGCAATGGGATTCCCCAGAAGCTGGAATGTTTTTCTGGTATGTTCTTGCGACAGCCTGGTCCTTCTCCCAGGGACGGTGCTGACTCTTAATCGGTGGCAGGTTCAAATTGGTCTTGAGCGATGACAGTTCGGTCGAAGGCGACTCTCAGGCCCTCATCAGCGAGAAGGCTGTCCGTGAAGGTGTTCTTGCGCTGCCTGGGACTGCGTTCTTACCGAATGGGCGCAAGTCGGCATATGTCCGTGCTTCGTTCAGTCTTCTTGGTGAGGAGGATGTAGATGAGGCTCTCAGACGACTTGCGAAGGTTATTCGAGATGCTCGTGCGTGATTGTGAGCATGTATTGGAAGCGGAGTTGCTAGTGGACTATTGGATGAACATTCGGGCTGCTTCGACTATCATGGTCTCAAAAGAAAATTGTAGTATACAATGGCTACCGAGATGTACTTACTATTTCTGTTTACTTACAAAAGTTGGTGTCGAGAACTATGGATCGCTCTACCTTCATCAATAAAGCCCATTCTCAATGATACTAAAGTCATGCGCCACTATGTAGTGTGTAAAAACGTCAGTGCAATCACTGACTCCTATTATGTCAATGCATCAGGAAACCGGACGGTTCATGATATTCCTAGATGTGAAGATCGTGAGAGAGAGTAAAATTGATGAAGGTGATACTGCAATATCTAGGCATCATCAGGCTGATGTCGGCGTATCTTGCGTGTCATGAAAATGTGGCTAGGATCTGGGTGAAATCAAATCATTGAGGTTGATACTGCCATATCTAGGTGCCATCAAGCTGTGAGTGGCTGTATCTTTCCTATCATAAATGTGTGGCGGAGGTCAGGGTAATATAGACTATACCGGCCATATCAGGGGGTGGTTGGGCTGATGGTCAGTGTATCCCGCTTTTCATAAGTATGCGACAATGATCTACATATTGGAATACTGTACCATTTCGTTCAATTCGAACACGGGTGTGACCTGTGACCCTGTGTTCGAAATTTTTGGTTCAAACAACCCGAAATTACCTGTGACTTCCGCCAAATTTCGGACATTCAAAAATCCGACTTCACCAAAGAACATAGATTGATTAAGGCTGCGATTAATCGAAGTCTAATAGAGATGAAAGACGTTGTAGAAAGGCCGGGAAAGGGTCAGGAACAGGGTCAAAAGCAGGGTCCACAGTGGCACAATTTGAACTGTGCCTCAACCAACCACTTGATGGTTTTGAACAAGAGTGCTGTGATGCGGGACAGGTGTGACATTTCATACAAATCAGACACCTCTGTGACGCGTGAAGTTTGAATTGAACAAAATGGTACAGTAAATATTTTGTACAGATATTTCACATCTAATATCTATACTACAGTCATGGTACAGAATTCAGTTACCTTCTGTGTACTGTACCATTTCAATCAATTCAACAGGTCACGCATCACACCAATTTTTGCTGACCCCGCCAATAATTTTCTTTTGATTTGTTTAGAATTACTTGTCAGAGAAATAAAATTTCCAGATTTCTGTTGAATTGATTGAAATGGTACAGTATCTCACAACATTTCTGAGTCCTGGTAAGGTCTCTCAAAGGTTTTCAAGACAGGGTCTGTAGTGTCAATAACAGGCCAGAAAAGCACTCTGCCCAATGTTAGAGCATCTGAGCTTTGAATTGGCTGTATAAACATTTCATATGCAACTCAAGAAGATATCATAGTTATTTTGTTGTGGTTGTATTTGTGGAAAGGGCAAAGATGACCAGCCACCTGCCAACGATCAAGAAAGTTGAAGTCAATTGAGACCCTGCTCTAAATTTTATTGATGCATGTTCGAAGTTGAACTTGTCAAATTTGTTCCTCTCTTCCATCATGTGCCATGTTCCCCCACCTGCTCCTGTGTCCTGTTTCAGTGCACACTCTGTTGCAGTCAATGCTTCGTGATCACATATGTACACTGTGATTGCCTCCCTTTGTTGGTACCAAGTTTATTGGCACAAACATCAACCTGAGCCTTGTCTAAATCAACTTCCTCTCAGACCTCTATATGCTGCAAGCATGGAGCAGACATCAGAAGGTCTCCACTTCAGTTTAGCCTCTGATGTATGTGAAATCTCCCTCCTCGTCTTTGTGCTAACCCATTTTCTGTTATGCTAGTCCACAAGGCAGTCATTTCCTCCCCTAGTGTTTGAAAGTCCGGTCGGGTCTGGTTTTCCCATCAAAATTTGGGCAACCGAGACCGGGACCGGTTCAAAAAATTTTGGGATCTCACAAAGACCGGACCGAGACCAGTCACAATAGTGACCGCGGTCGTTTACGCGGTTGATCAACTGGTTTCAACTGGTTGTCTCATTAACCAGTTGTAGGACCAGTTGGAACCGGTCGTGACTATCTAAAAACTGCAATGATAATGATATAAAAGTTGTAACTAAGTAACATGTAGAGTATGATAACGACACAATCTAAAAACTGATATCTAAGTCATCGACGAAAAGTTTGTCCTTGTCCCACCCGTCAAAATCATGATCCTCACTTAATAGCTCCTTGAATTGATTGATGTTAACCTCCTCAACGTGCTGTGAGTTGATGGCTGCGAGGTCTGTGATCTTACCGCGCCAAGCAAACTTCATAATTTGAAGCTGCTCAAAGGTCTTTGCACCAAGGCGTGCACGGCAGTCATCAGCAGTCTGCTTACTGGCCGAGAACAGCCGCTTGCAGGCTACAGAGGATGCCTGACACGGAATGACATCAAGAGCGATGCGTCCGAGGGTAGGATACACATGGAAATGATCCTAAATAGCAATGTAATTAGATTTCTGAGAGGATGACAACAGAACTAAGTCACGACACACCTGCCAATATTCAACAATATCGGTATCTCTCGAAATATCTGCGGGAACATCCTTCAGGTAGCGGCGAAGCTCGGCCTGCCATCCTTTGCTGTCTTCGCAAGTGAGCAGAGTTTGACGATGGAGATCAAAATCGTCGACGATGGCATTAGTGGGCCGAGCAATAGCTGTAGTGGCAAGTGCTGCTCGTGGACGGGTGGCCCAGTATGTACGCATCTGTACAAACAATGTGTTTCTTAATAGATAGAGCTTGCATTAAAACAGAACTACATACCGCATTTTCAACAATCTGCAATGCCTCGTCATACCAGTTCTTTGCATCCTTTTTCCCTGCAGCCTTCTCTGCTTCCTGTTCAGCCTCTCCCCCCCAAGCCATCTCGATATAACTAAGCTTGAAGTATGGGTGTAGGACTGAGAGACAACGGTAGGTAGGTGAATAGAAAAAATAGTTGATGGTGAAAAACGAGCTTACGAAGGGCTGGAACAAAGGCCGGCTTTGAATCGAGCATGAGGTAGTACTTCAGGATCTTTGCGATACCTGCTTCCAGGGCCTCGACATAGAGGGCATAATGCGGGTCATCCTTCTTCTTCTCCCACACGGATAAGAGGCGCTCGAGTGCAGGCAGCGCACACCAGAGTGTTGGTAGCTTTTCGGATGAAAAGACTTGCTGAATACTATTGGCATCCTAAGCATAGATCAGCTTTTAACGTTGTTACAAGGACTGAAAATAGAACGTACTGCAAGGATGTCCCTTGTATCCACAACACGAGCCCAGTCCTCCTCAACAAGCTTGAATGCAGCCCACTCAATATGCTTGACAAGTCGGCCCTTCTTTCTGAGTGTTGTAATGGGACCGAAAAGCTCATCAGCACCGTTTAGAAACAGGGCAATTGGCTGTTTACGGAGTGGATTAAAGCTGAAGCTGAGTGCTGATAAACAAAGAAAGAAGATATGTACCTGACGGAGTTCGGACGCACGGTCAAGCATCGCATGAGCTGTTCCCCATCGAATGTTGCTGTGGAGTGGGATTTTAACAGGGTCAGTGATTCCGCGTTGGGTCTGGCATTGCTCAAAGAATTCGATGCGTTGGGCAGAGGACTGTGTCTTGATAGTCAAAGTGCGAATCGCTGAAACGACATCAAGTGAGCCACCAAGGACACGGTTGTCATTCAGGGATGGGTCAAACTCCCAGATAGCGGTTGCCGTTTCCACGTTGCCAACGTTCGTGATGT
>JABCKT010006694.1:0-25115 GCA_018858115.1 Tephrocybe rancida | reverse complement strand
CTAATTAGGAACATTGGACTTAGAGGATTTTGTCTCGTTTTTTCTCAACCGCGCAGTGAGGTCTGGGAAGGAGGCTGATATCGAGTTACAGTCACGGACAATCAAAATCGACAAAATTAAACATCCATTTATGGAAGGATGACAAATCACTGTAGCCCACTTTTTATTGCAGAAATGGTGTCCTTAGGACCAGGGGAGTTGATTTGTACGAGCACTTTTTTGATATCTTCAATTTGAGCTGAAAATAGGCCAAAAATTTGGCGGCAGACGAAAAGTCGTGGGAAAAACTTCGGGAATGTGTTTTTCGACGTCCCTTGGGTTGCTGATCATGATTCCGACATTGAAAAGGGTAATCAGTCTCATTTTTTACCTTCCCAAAATGGGAATTCCTGACAAATCACCAAATAGTTTGCAACACCGGGTACATCCGAGGCTCTGGTTGGTGCTCGAAAAACCTCAAGGTAGATGGGAAATGAATGATGCCTGTGAATGTTCCGCCACCAAACAGTAACCAGACATGTCAAGATGCGTTAACCCTGGCCTCAAACCCCCACGGGGGTATGAAAATACAATCAAAATTGCCCAAAAATTTGGCGGCAGACAAAACGTCGTGGGAAAAACTTCGGAAGTGTGTTTTTCGACGCCTTTTGACTTTCTGAGTATGTTTCCGAAGTCAGTTTGCCCAAATAAATACACCTTCCGGAGATAAACAAGTTGTCGTTTTTGATTGTCCTTGACTGTAGTTGGACCCTTCATCCACACGGTCGCCGATCCGATGTCGCCACTTCTTGTCTACTTCTGATATGTACTTGCACTTCGAGGTATTGCTTGGTGCTAAGCTCTCGAAAGTCTCCCCTATTGTCCTATGGAATGAATTCGAATATATTTGGTGAACTCATCAAACATTTGTCTTCGCGCTTCGAAGCTACAAGAGATACTGCGTCTGGGCTGACGTCCTTTGCGAGTCGGACTTATTGACCCTGTACTCCGCAAAAGGTTCTGCGTACTATCAATAATATTCAGCTATCCAGCTCTTCCCCGATCACGATTTCGATGGGTTCGATGGGGATACCCTTGCAATAACTAATAGTTTGATGTGATTGGCCAGCAAACCAGTCGTTCTCGAATAGAACTGACTTGCTTGAAGCGGGCACACAGACAGCGGAACGTGCGTAATGAGTGTTCGCACTTGGCCCGCACTTTGAAACACTTGAAACAAATCAGAGATTCAATTCAAGGCTAGTAGCCACAACTTTCATGTGGTCTGCTTATAATTCAAAGGGTATGAGGCCACATTTGAGCTACTATCCTACTACAAGTGTAGAGAACAACTACTCTGCACAGAATCTGGGTGCTATATGTAACCAAAATTCCATGGTATGCAATGAGATATCGGAGGCCACACACGCGAAGTGGTCAGACCCGAGCAAATTCAACAGAGGCTAGGATCGGCAGGGTTGGGGCACCAGGCGCATGTAAAATCGGTTGCAGGAAGCAAGGAAAAGGTGGGAGGTTGAGGAAGGATCCGTGGTTGAAAGGCTCAAAGCGTCAGCGAATCTTGACGGAAGTTCAGCGTTGGCTGGTGTACTATCGTTTCAAGAACGCCGTAGGATTGTCTTGAGCGCGTCGACAGACAGTGGGGGTGGACGATGTGGGCGTGTGGGCTGCCGCGGGCGGGATGTAGGCGAGATGGTGGGGGTACTGGCGAAAGAAGGGAATGCTGGGTCCCAGATTGAATTCTGACCCGACGTGGCGTTCGGGCAAATTGAAAATGCCATCAAAATAGTGATAGGTGGACTCGTAACCACTCCCTCCATCAGGAGGATCCTCCCTGCACTCTGCTAAAGGTTCACTGATCGCCACCCACGTGTGTATCGGCAACTATCAAAATGGATCGATGACAGCTTGAACTCACCGGGTCCCGACTCCCATCCCGAACTGGCTCCCGAAGCTTCAAGTTCCGCATTTCCTTTCCGATCCTAAATCCACGTAGACTTATCTCGTTAGTCTGTGCTGGGTCTGTGCATGTTAGCATGCACCTCCTTGTGCGGGGCGATCTGCAGGTCGTGGATAAGCCCCATGTTGCCACAAGAGTCAAATGATGCAATCCATTAAAAATTTTCGGCCCACTATGACAGGTCACAGCACACATGGAGCCCGCCACTCAATCAAATGATTTCTGTCACAAATAACCCTCTTGTTGGGCCTCATTGAAGCCTCATTCAGCTCTTTGGGGCCTGAATTTCGCACAGCGCCAAGCATGATGTATGCCACGAGTGTCGACGCTATGCATTCTCATTGATTTACAAATTTCGCGCTAACACTTTTGTGGGCATAGCCCACGGCAGGCGCCACCATTATCGGTTCTGCCGCTGTCTTCCCTTGGTCTTCCCTGTCTCTGCATCGGCGGTTCTCGTGTCAACGGCTCGTAATCGGTTCTCTCAATGCCTTCGAGAAGCTCTTTTGGCTCCGATAGGCTATCAAGTAATTTAATTCTGCAGTACTTAAATCGGACGCCTCGTTGGGTTTAGTTGCCTGCCTGCCTCTTATCCTATCAGCTTTTCGCCCACTTTTCTCCGCACTCCCATCCTACTTCTTCACGCCATGGCCACCCAAGAGCTTGTCCAGTCTGGTAACACATATACCATTACCAACGCTAAGTCTGGGACGGTCGTAGATTTATCTGGATTGGACAATAAATCCAGTGAGTCGTGGCTATCTAGTAACCGACCTTTTAGTTGAGCACTTTCGTTCCAACAGTCATTGGATACACCAGCCACGGTTCAGCGAACCAGAAGGTAAGACCCTTCGACGAGAATAGCGAACTGTACTCACCCAGGTTAAATTCTAGTGGACTCTGCAGTGGACCAACATAGGATGGACGTTCAAGTCTGTTAGCAGTGGACTATACCTCGGCATTGATGGTTCCAACACGGACGGAACCCGTCTTATTGCAGTTACAACCCCGGTTGGCTGGCACATTTGGCACGACGAGGTCGACCCCCGCACTTACAGGTGGATGTCATTTTTGGCTGGTTCTGAACAACACGTTGACATGACCTTAGGATCTTCGTTCCTAACACCTCGTTCAACCTTGACCTGTACAACTACGGCAGCACTGTTCCCGGGACACCTATAACCCTGTGGCACAAGTGGGCAGGTATCCATCAAACCTGGACGTTTACACGCGTTTAAGGTGCAGCCACTTGTTTGATCGTCTCAAGCCCACCACTGAATTACTGGTGTGCTCTAGCTGTGTGTATTGTGAGAGGCCGTGACTGGACTCCTGTTCTTGAATGACCGATCTCGACTGTATCATATACCCTTTCTTCTGCCACATCTCGCTGTTGTTGTACCATCCAGACACCTCATATGCGCGTCGTGTATTATTTTCGGGACCTGGGACATCAGTGTTTCTCCCTTCCCTTGTTCACTACACAGTTGTACTTGTTACTTACGAACATATTACGACCTTACCGTACACATTTCTTGCTAGGTACCGCTAGGGTGGCCACCATGAAATGTTTTCAAACGTTCTGCACCTATGTGCTTATATGGGTCAAGTCCTGTGGAAGGCGAGTCAAGACAGAACGAAATACGCTTTCTGGGCCTTCCAATGAAAATTTTAGTACTTTCAGAGTGTCACCGACAATTCAAGTGCTCAACGCTCAGCGCTCAGTGAAATACCGGTAAATAAACAGAGCACGTGTCGATTAGGATGCCGGATATGCACGTGTACCTTGCAAGCGACGTTGACGCGAGGCTCGAGCACAACGGTGACGCCGACGACGGACTGCCATTTCTTGCCCATATCCATGCTAGACACTGTACTCCTAACTACCCATAACTAAGCCTACAACACTCCATAATGAGTTCCCTTGCATTTCTCGTGACTGAACTTCAGGTATGTGGATCAACTTGGAACTTTGAAGTCTATTTACTGAGGGATCATCAACTTGTAGTCTTTGGCTAGCGAGACGAGGAGGAAACACCCAGAAATTAGAGAGGTCAGTGGCTGGATGTCTTGGGTGTGCAGGGCGGGCATTGAATATTTCAAGGAAAGGCAGCTGAGAAGTCGCTTGCGATTCTAAGGTCATCGCCGGAGCAGGCTACCCATAATTTGGCCTCTGGTGCGTATTCGTATCCATGAAAACTCAGGCGATACTGACGAGATATACCTGGATAGATGGCCCACAATCTGAAGATTTACTGCGGCCAGTGTTCATGGGATGTGCGACCAAGAACGCGAAAGTAGTCGCAATATCTCTGGGCTCACTTCAGCGCCTCATCGCTCTCAAAGCCGTCCCACATGCTGCAGTACCCCTCATGATTAACACTATGAGCGATGCGATGAGCCAAGGAGTCGATATTCAACTGCGAATCCTCCAGACACTCGTGTCACTGATACCCAACTTTCCAGCAATCCATGGACCTCTTCTCGGAGACGTAGGTCGCGATTTTACTGTGTATTCGACAGGTCTGACGCTCAAATCAGGCCCTATTACTTTGCTTCAAGCTACAAGAGTCGAAAATAGCTGTTGTCTCGTCAACCGCTGCTGCGACTTTACGCCAACTTGTAATGTTCGTTGTGGATAAGATGGTTTCGGAGGATACGGATGGGGAGGTAGATCCTGCGCGGTTATCAGAAGTCAGGCTTCCGAACGGGACGATGAAACAATTGGGGCCGTCAGCTATGGACGCGTTTTCAGTCTTCGAAGATCTGTGCCTGCTCGCAAATTCCGAGAAGCCACATTTCCTCAAGCTCGAATCCCTTCACAAAACATTCGCGCTCGAGCTAATCGAAAGCGTGCTGACCAACTATCATGCACATTTCCGTAAGGTCCGTAAACTCGGTTTGCCCCAAACGCTCTACTATGCTGACTACCCGCTTCATCAGCACGCAGAACTCATCCTCTTACTCCAACACCACCTCTGTCCTCTACTCTTGAAAGCCCTCTCAGATCGCCCCATCTTTCCTCTAACCCTCCGATGCACCCGCGTCGTCTTCCTCCTCCTGAAACAGTTCTCTGTCGAGCTCGCGACTGAGTCCGAGGTTTTCCTGATCCTTCTGATCAAGATTTTCTCAGAGGACGGCGACGGCGAGCATCATCACGCTCGACCGCTGTGGATGAAGGTTCTCGCGATGGAGATTATGAGAGGGTATGCTTCTTCCATTTCGTGGGAACCATGCTGACTGTTGTTACCAGGTTGTGCAGCGACGCTGAACTTATGCGGAGTGTCTGGGACCGATACGATGCACAAGATTCGGGCGCCAAGGTCTTTGCCTCCCTCGTGACAGCTCTCAAGAGACTTATCACTGAGAAGCCTGCCCTTCTCGGTGTTGGTGTTCAAATGGCGGGTTTGGGCGTCACAGCAGAGCAAACAAGCTCGACCTATAGCCTTGACATGGGTGGAATGGCGGGGCGCGTCGCTACCGCGGCCAGTGCGACTGTCTCTGGGGTCGTCGGCATGATTGGCTCGAGTGGAGGTCTGAGTCTACATGGCTCTGCCATGAAGCTCCAGTGGTAGGTTAACTCGCTCCCGATATCGATTGAAGCTAATACATATAATATCCCTTGTAGCATAGATCAGCTTGACAAGGCAGATTCACCGCCCATTCCTGACTCCTACATTTACCTTCTCGCGGTCCAATGCCTTGTATCTTTGTGTGACGGATTGGCGACCTTCACTGGGCCCCTCTACAGCTCCATCGTTATCCAGCGCCCCAAGTCCGCAGGAGACGCTGTCGTTCGAGCCCCTCCTGCCCTAGACATCACCTCTCTACCAAAGGACGACCCCTCGGCCAAACAATTAGAGATCGTGCGGGATATCATCGAAAGTGGATGGCCTGCCCTTCTCGCAGCACTGTCATTCATCATCTCTACAAATCTGTCAGACGAGCTCTTCGTCGAGGTACTAGCAAGCTACCAAGCAATGACCAATGTCTCCGGGATGCTCGGCCTCAACACACCACGCGACGCATTCTTCACGAGCCTCTCGAAACTCGCTGTGCCTGCCCGCGTTGTTTCTAGCCTCGAGTCATACGTCGAGTCCCAGACACCGCGATCAACTACCAGCTTCTCGGAGAACCTCGGGCTCGGCGGGCCCACACACGCACCGGGACTGTCTGAGCGCAACATGGCTTGCCTCAAGGTCCTGGTCTCCAGTGCAGTCTTCCTCGCTGGCAGCCTTGGTGAAAGCTGGTTCGGGGTGTTGGAGGTGCTACAGAACGCGGACTATGTGCTCACGTCAAAGGGAGTACCAGGCAAACGGGGCATCTTGAGCCCCAGCGCGGCCACCACACCCGCTATCCGAGATCGATCGGCCTCTGGCCCCCGCCATCCTTTGTTGAGCGATCTAGAGCCGGAGACACTGCAGTTAGCCATCCAGCGGCTGTTTGATGCATCCAAGAACCTTGAAGATACCGCTTACACGCACTTCGTTAAGGCACTATGTAGGCTTAGTTCGGAGATGGTGGAGATGCAGTCGGGCGGTGGGTCGGCTATGTTAGTCCCGGACGAAAGCCACGAGGACGTCGCAAGCGTAGCTGGTCTTTCACCGAGAACGGGAGCAGCCCACAGGAGACGAGTGAGTGGTATACACATACCCCGTACTCTGGTGAGGATCCCCGCCTTGTTGTATTTTTCTGTGCTAAAATATGAGTCTTTCAGCGTTCTGGCGACTTTGGTATCACCAAGCTAGGCGGGGTCGCGATGCTGAACATCCACCGACTCATATATAGATCTCCAGACGTCGCATGGGACGCAACGACCAGCCACCTACTGTCCGTCATTCACACCTCGTATGCACCACAGCCTATCCGCGTCCAAGCCGCCAGCGTTCTAGACGAAATCCTCGTTGTTGTCCCACGAAATTTGACGACTACCGGTGATCTGCAAGCCCAAGTTCAGAAACGGGTGCTTGATGTACTTGCACAGCAGGTAGTGCCTGAGCTCGCTGTTCTCGCCGCAAATACGACGACGACCGTAGAGCTACGTCGCATGGGGCTGGACACTCTGCATGAGATCTTACAGGCATCGGGCCATACCCTTGTCATTGGTTGGGAAACCATCTTCCAGATGCTCGAGAGTGTGTGCAGGCCTAGCTCCCCAGTTCGATCATCGTCGATGGACTCTGTATCGATGCTCAGTACTCCGCCCTCGCCAGCATCGATGCGAAGCAAGCCACTGCCCTCTCTCGGATTAGGTAACCCCAGCGAAAAGAGTCAAGTCGCCCTTGTCAAGATCGCTTTCCAGTCCTTGACGCTAGTGTGCGACTCCATTACATCGCTTTCCCCCGAGCATCTCCGCCTCTGTATCAGCACCTTGGGCCAGTTCGGACGCCAGGCAGATACGAATATCGCGTTAACAGCGGCAGCCAGCCTACTTTGGAGTGTGTCGGACGCGATACAGTCGAAACGGAAAAATGCGGACGAGGAGCCGGAATATAGTGAACTGTGGATGTTCCTGCTGCTCGAAGTGCTGGGACTCTGCACGGATCCTAGACAAGAGGTCAGGGACGGTGCCATTCAGACACTTTTCCGCACCATGCAGCTCTACGGCTCCACGCTAAGCCTGGAAACATGGGATCAATGTATCTGGAAGGTTACCTTCCCTCTACTAGATTCGCTCACCGCCGAGATCCGACACCTCTCTACCGCGCCGCCTGGAGAGGTTGCCTCGGCGCAGCCATGGGACGAGTCAAAGATCCTCGCGCTACACTCAATAGGCTCCATATTCCACGACTTCCTCACCCCGAAGATCATGCAGTTGGACTCCTTTTCAAAGGCGTGGGATGTTTTCGTAAATCATATACAGGATTCTGTTCTCCTCGATAGCAGGGCCATAAGTGCTCCCGCGCTGCGCTGTTTGGAGAAGGCCGTAAAGGTTTCGCCCACCCTCGATCTTCCACCGATCGTATCCGAGGTTCTGTTGCGCGTGTGGCAGATGATCGATGTCCTAGGCGGTGCGGTGATACAGCGTTCCGGGAGCCAAACACCTACATCCTCCAACGAAACATGGCATGACCGACCATTCACTCAAGAGAGCCTCGTTGCCTTTGTGGATGTCATCCAAACAACAAGGAAAGCCAGTAGAACGGTCGATGGCAATGAATGGCCCTTGGACCGTCTCACCAGACTAATGGTGATTCTCAAAGGTAGTAAACTAGTTCTCCGTCCAATGATATAATGAGACTGATATACCGAGCTTGTAGGGGTTCTAACATACCCGAATTCGCCAGACTATAGGCCAGACATTGATGCCCTTCCTCCCGTGCAAGCTGCAGTCATGGAAACAATTGAAGGAATTGACTTGTCAATCCCTGGTTCGCCATCCCTTGTGCTGCGAGATCTCTCAGCGTATGCGACATTAGCCTTCCTCGCGGCGTTCGACGTCCCCACTGTAACCAAAACGCAAACACCACAAAAGCGGATCACCTATATTGCCATCTCGAAGAAAACCCTTCCAATGTTGGTGGAGCTCTTTATGAGATTCAAACTTGACCCTGCTATCTATGTCGATGGGACTTTAGAAGCGGTGCTTTCTGTGTGGCATGATCCTCATTAATGATGACCCTTGACTGATCTTCATCTTACTAGGCTTATTCAATACCAGTGAAGCTCAAATACGACTGTCCTGCTCCCTCGAAATTTGGAAAGGATCTGCCACTCTGGAAGACAGCGACGACGAGCTTCTTGCGCATAGTGAAGGAATGTGCTGCTCAAATCAATAAGCTTGGACAAGGTCAGTCTGATCATCCGTTTTTTTTCTGCTTCCTGACATGCTTTCTAGATACCCCCGCAGAGCGCATTGAAAGCATATGGCGCCAGGTTCTCGACGTCTTCAAAGGAGGGATTCTTGCTGATTGGTATGTCACGTATATAAGCAACCATTACCGTTATGTTTATAATATCTTGTTCAGTTCAACTGCCGAATCCTTTCCTCTTGATGTCCAAGAAACGGAGGAAAACTTCGACCTTGCCCTCATCGCTTCACTCGAAATAGATGTTGCACCTCACTTGGGAGATAGCCGCATACCAGATCATCTCGTTGGCCAGCTGGCGAAGATTCTCCACCATGGCAGTCGTTTGCATGACTCTCACTCCGAAACAGCCAGCGCAGATAGTTCCTCTACCGACTTGACTTCCCTGAAGTTGCAGGAAATTCATCTGCACAAGCAACATGAATTGGGAAGCACAGTGTCGGGTACTCTTCTGCCTCGAGAACGTTTTTCATACTGGTGTTTCGACCTTCTGTTCCTCATCTGTTCGCACACGACAAGCGGTGGGTATTCAGTCATGGATAGAAACGAAATCACATCTGACGGCCCTTACAGATCAAGAGCACTCACGGCGACGGTTGGCCGCTCTAAGCATCCCATCACTCCTCAACCGATGTCAAGCAACCCTGGTTGGTTTTGTCGCGGACGAAGCACTACGTGGTCACCTCCCATTCCCAAGGTATGAACATTTCTTGACCTCATCTAGGTATGCACCAGAATTGAGTTATCGCCAGGGCCCGGGAGCAAGAATTACTTTATGTCTTACGCAAGCTTCTTGAGCTGAAGTTATGGCCAGGATCCTTGTGGGCCGGTATATCGGACAACCCATCCCAACATGCTGTGAATCAACCGCGTAAGCTGGCTCGACTTCTCCTTGTTCGTCGTTCGTCGTTGGTGGACTGACGTATTAGCTATCTGGTGTAGCGATAGACACGACCCTAAGCCCGGCGCTACTCATTGCAGATGCAGTCAAACGATCTACGGCGGCGCACTTGTTCCACTTCTACCCGGTCCTTTGCGAGATCGCTTCAATACCACGGAAAACTCCTTCCGCATGGGTGGTTTCTACGAAGGCCTCACCATCTGCAGCGACTTTGACAAATGGACATGCTCATTCGGGATCAGACCTTCAAAGGAAAGCAAGTTCAGACGCTGTGGAATTGGACGCACGGACACTGGCGCGGACATGTTTGAAGGCGGTCGGCAAGGAGATGGGAGTCAGCCAGTGAAAAGTTCGTGTTCTATATATTTCGAACCATCGTCTCTGTGACTTTGGTTGTAGTTAGTTGCAACTGAAGATACTTCGATCAGCACTTCTTAGGAACTTGCTTGGCACGATGGATGTTGTATAATATTAATACTTATTGTCCTGATGAACGCGCAATAAGTGTCCCTGAGCACAACGAGCGAACAATAAGTGCCCCAACGAAATCAAGCTATATACTCAGACCAAGAGACGATAGTCGATGTGTTCGTCTAAGCAACAAGTCAACTAAATCATCGCGCAATCAGTGAAAGAAGAACACCGCAGCCGCTCCAGAGAGGACAGAAATAAATGCGATGATAGGGTACACCTGAGACGGTGAAAAGGATGATGCACTGTTTGGTACTGAGCCAGGGCTCGATGAAGAGGACGAGGATGAATCTGCGGAGCAAGGGGTTAAAAGATTTATCTCGTTCAATGATTGGAATTGTAAGGCTACGGACCGGAACCGGAAACTCCAGTCGCCGCTGGGAGACTCGCCGTAGGGCCAGACACACTTCCTGCAGCTGCAGCAGTGGAGCTAATGCCCAAAAGCGCAATGTTCACGCCGTTGCTAACGGTCGCGGTTGTGACGCAGTTGCTCGATGACGGGGTCATGTAAGGCGCTGCCGGTGTGACAGTCGTTCCGACAGTGTAGCCAACGCCATCGGCTCCAATGCCGGTGAAGTACTGTGCGAACGTGGAGAACTGAGTCGTTCCGTCAACCGTGGCGGTGGGGTACCATCCAGGGGGATCTGGATATCAGACGACTTGTCAGGTCTGTGGCGCACTAAATAAAACATTAATGGAGCTTACAGGCAACCTCGGCATCGCAAGTCTCACTAGAAGGGATGTTCAACATGACGAGCCAGGGTTACATGAGTAATTGTCAGCTTACAAGGTTCCATTGAAATTGTAGTTCCCGGGCATGACAAACTGGCAACCCATCTCATCAAGTTCGTGCCAACACATTGCCGCAGCACTGTATGTCGAATTGGCGGCCGTGCAGACACGCAAGCAGAACTGGTTGTAATCCTGACGAGGAGAATCGGGTCAAATACCGTGATGGGATAGTTGGAAAGGTTTCAGACTTACGATGTACAGCTAGTAGAACGAGGGGACTTTTTCAGCAACCTAAATTTGAACGAATTGGGAACAAGTACCATCCACTCGGCAAAGTTCTGGTCGCTGCCAGTAATGTCTGAGGTGACATTACCTCCGACAGGGTTTCCATCGCCGAATGCGCCGTGGGGATCGAGCTCACTTAGAAATTATTAGTACAACGGGCGCCACAGTAGGCTAAGAACCGTACCCTCCCCAATCACCGAAGGGAATATTCAACTTGGTGAAGTCTCCGTAGCCATAGACCTGTACATATGCGTCTACCCGCCAAATCCATGATCAATGGAGCATTTGTGGGAGATTTGTTCGTTGGCATACCTGTCTTCAGGAAGGAAACACCAGTGAGGGTTCCGTCTGGAATTAGGCGAGCGTTGTTTCGCTGTTGCGTGCACCAAGCAACTTCGAATGTCTAGTCCATATCATCAGTCCTGCATGCCTCTGCGAAATAAATTAACCCATAACTGACTTCAGAGTCCGAGATATTGTAAAGACTTGGAGGTGCGAAGATACAGAAATCCTAGAAGAGTACATAAGTATGTCAGTCGCACCTTAGCAGACACAAAACTTTCAACAACGCACATCGACCAAATTAACAGATAGAAGGCGAGACATCGATGTCTGGTTGATTGCAGTACCCATTGTAGGCGCAGGCGGGTTGGTGGGGCCTTGAGTGCCCGTCGCAAGGACACCTTCAGCGAATGTGACGGTCTGCCCCATGGCACTCTGGGCAGACACAATATAAAGCAGGACCGCTGCTGAAATCGCGGAGAACATCGTAAATTTTGAGTGAAAGAGTGGATAGGTAGGTGGTGGGCGGTAGAGATTGTTGGTGGAACTTGAGAGAGAGGTGGGACGAACGGCGAAATCCACGTTGACTCGGGGCGTGTTATAAGTGCTGCGGGCGGAACGGTAGAACTATCAAATGATGGAAGATTTGGACTTAGGAACGGTGGAGGATAATTATAAGGGCAAGGGTAGATGGTGCCGGAATCTATTTTAGACCAAGACCTGGCCTTGTGCACAAAGTTGACATTTACGCTCCACAGTCTGAAAATTGGGCTACCGGGAAGTAAAGTGGTGTTATATTGGTCGAGAAAGCCAAGGTGCACCAAAGCGCGCGAAGGAGATTGTAACCTGCAAGTTTTGTGAAGAAAGCTGGTGTTATAATTAGAACAGCGTGGATCTAATGATAGATCGGCACGCCAGGCGTTTGTCCTATCTTTGTCCCTCATGATCAAGGGGCAATGCATGCGGTTCTTCATTGATTCTTCAACGGTCTTCAACCCTGGTGGTTGAAAGCAGAGTACCTTTCAGTTTGATATTTGAGCGCCACACGAAAACGATTAGTACCTAATCGTGGATGTGAATTCGGAACGAAGCGCAATACATTGGTTTGAGTTGTCATGACAGGAGGTTATATAGCAAGCCTGCGAGAGCCTCTGAGGTTGCTGTGGCAACTTGATATTCAAGTTGTCGCATATACTCGCGTTCGTGATCGGTAGGTTACGATTAGCGTCAGAATGGCCAACCATGGCTCGAGCGGGGGGACAGCCATCGAAGGCAGAGGGTTCCAAGTTCAAGTTGACGTAACCAGGAACAGCAATGACTGTCACTTGATGGGCTGAGGGGGCCCATGAACGTGTCGTTGCTCTGAATCCTCCCAATGTGCCCCCCGCCACGGTCAGACTTCATCAGGTTGACATTATCGATGTCTGACAGTTAACAGAACAAATTCGTCATTGAAACGCCCAGTAAGTCGACAGCATGTTGTGACCCACTTTCGGAAATAATTAGGCAGCGTCTTGATGACTTGTTGTGAGGTCATGGTAAAAACAACGAGTCAACAAGAAAATATCTCAAGACTAATATGAGCAAGAACAAGGAAAGGACATTGTCCAGTCCAATATGTCGACCGTTGCAAAGCTGACGGAGGCTGAGAGTCCATTGCAGTCTCGATTCGGACACAAAATCACTAAAATCGTGGTGATGCATCGATAGTTGCCTAATGCGGCGATAAACTCGGCAAGATCCGAGCATGTCGGGACCTACGTTGAAAACCGTGTAGTCAACGATTGTCATCGTCTACACTCTTGTATTTGCCTTGACCGCCACCATTGCCTAATTTACAGGCGACCAGCTCTCATATAGAAGAGCCAATAGGCACTTGGCGACTAAATGAGCCAAACTGGATTTGGTATCGAATGCTTTGACCTCGGCAGGCCATGTGGCTCACGAACAATAGGTGGCCATTCGGGGCCACATGAAATTGAAAGCCGACCATATAAACAACGGCGCACCAGTCGCCTCACAAAAGCTGTCTCTCTGACCTCCGACGACATGCGTGGTTTCAACATCCAGGCGCCCTACCTTTCCCTGGCGAAATTCGCCCTTTCATTCCCTCAGTCTCGTCGTGCAAGCTCTGAGCCTGTAGTACCACCATTAACAACCACTTCTCTACCTGAAATACTGGCCTCCACACACGCCGAAGTCGATAATCGCACCGCTGATGGTTCATTTAATCAAGTGAGTTCATTCCAGCTATAAATAGCTTTCCTCTAACCTTGGTCTTGCAGCCACATCGTGCACCCTCACCTGCTCCTACAGAGGTTGACGATCCTGAACCGGAGGTCATCCTTGAGGGACTCAAGAACCTCAGCATTAAAGTCCGAGATTATGCATATCCTTCGTCTCCTTCACACGCGTCATCCTCGTCATACACCCCAAGGCCTGCTGCCGAGATCTTCGACCCTCAACGGGCAATCGTCGAGTATGAGTACCGGCTCCACCAGAACCCACGTACCCACCCCATTCCAGGCAAGGTCATGCGCCGCCTTCTCATCCTAGGCTGGGTGCCCATGGCTGAGGCCCAGGAGCGATTGCAGCAGATCGACTGGGAGGCCATGAAGGAGCACGACGCGAAGGATAGCGGGTACCCATGGCGCCCGGTGAAGTACAGCTCTATTCCCGGACCCGTCGAGCGCCAGACTCTCTTTGAGGCCCGCTTCCACTATTTCGTAAACCTTGACAAAGCCAAGAGGCAGCTGAAAGCGCAAGAAGACTGGGAACAGCAGCAGCGTCTGATTGGTATTGCGGTGGAGGAGAGAGCGCAGCAGGCAATAAAGGCGCAGGAAGAGAAGGCGGAGCTCGAGAAACGGCTTCGCGATGCGTTTGAGCGAAATAGAAGGCTGCTAGAAGAGCAGGAGGGCGGGATGGGCATGGTGTTCGAGCCGGACGACAATACCGACATCAAGGATGACGATAGCAACTGGGTTCCTTCGGTTCAGGCCGCGTATTCGAGAGTGGCGTTGGGCAAGAAGCGTGCATTGGAACACACACCTTCGACTCCCAACTTCGCCGTGTGCGACTCTACCACCGACGGCCCCAAGCGCGCTAGGCTTTCTGGCGCGCCTTCGTCATTACCTTCAGCAGCCACCGCGTCCTCGTCACAAGCCCCACCGTTCCAGCCTACTCCGCCTGCTCAACAATACCCCGCCGCATTGCAGTCATACGACCCCCATCTATACCCCGACGCTGCTAGAATCATCGGAGCGGAAGCACGCCCGCCCGTGGTACTCCCGAATGATGTGACTCCACCCATCTCTGACGACGAAGAGGCTGATGACAGGCCTGGTGTACGCCTGCACAAGAAGAAGAAGGGCTTGAAGAGGACCCTCAGCCGTACTCAGACTTTCACCCAATTGTAGCCCTTATATCTGTACCCTTACTTTATTTCTCTCATCTTATCAGCCCGTGGATTCCTTTCTATAACTGTATTGGGAGGGGCAACTCGAATGTACTGAACTACCTGTATTTTCTCCTTATTTCCTTATTATTTCCCGCTATTGTTGTACCTTTGATATGTTTGTAATGATAGGTTGTACCTGACGACATTTGCCTCTCAAGAGATTCTCAAGCTTTACCAAAGCGGACTGTTGAGTTCTCCAGCCTGACTCCTGTGTTTTGGGAGTTGACTTGCCTCAGCCTATCGCGCAACGCGTCAACGAAGTCGCGGTCACGTACGCGCATCACATGTTGACTCTCGGTCCATACTCCGACGGGTGCTCGAAGACTCAGGCTCCGAGTTCCTTCCTCCTACTAATTCTCCCATAACTTCCAGTTGAGAGTTAAACTTGTTTCTTCTTCCGTAGTTGCTAAAGCAGCATCTTCATTGATAGAAACCCTCAGAGGACTTGACAGTCATCTGAAATATAATTCAAGAAACATCAGCGACCTAGTCGGGGCACATTGAACTTCACCCACCCCAAATTGTGTGCTAGCCTTTCCGGATGCAAACTGAAAGGCGTTTGCGACAAAAGCAGCAGCGGACAATTTACGTGGGTGGAGCACGTAATCCTTGAAGATATCCAGGTCCCTCTTTGAAGAGCGGTCACGATGTGTATGTTTGAGCCTCTGAGGAATCAAAGACAAATTTTGTGCGCAAATATAGATATAGAGGAGACTAACGAAGGGTGTCCGGATTCGACTCGGCTTGATTCTACTTTGGTCTCTTTCGAAATGACCCCACGATGCCCACTTCCGTTGTGCCCTACGCCTGTTGGCTTGGTGATCGGTACAGCTTCGGAATTAGTCGAAAACATGAAGAAAATGGCAAATAGCGTGGCGATGGTGTAGGCCTTCATGACCGTTGAAGTAGAGTGAGTTTGGGGTAGGCCTGGCCAGCAGACAAATAGTGCGGATCGATCCTGACCTGCAGAACGAAGATGTTACCAGAGTTTCGAGCCTATATAGGTCTGTTCTCATGACGTTTGCGATCGCCATCCTGGACACAGCCGGAGCCTCTCGTCAGCGGAAAATCAGCCGCCTCCTCATCCCATCACTTTTCGAGTTACCTCGAACCCCTCCGACAACCTCAAAAGGCAATGCTTAGGACACCAGCCAAGTCACTCGTGAGTCGTCAGGCGAAAAATAGCATCCTCATCCCCAGGCTCAGACCAAAGTGGATCAGAAACAGCTACTGGGTTGCCGCTTGCTTCACTGGCGCCATCAGGCTCCCACACAGTCAACGACTCGCACATCACAAGGCAAAAAGAAGGCCCCGATAGGAGCTATCGTAGGAGGCGTGAATTGTTGGCCATTCTTGGGATCCATATTGCCATCCTCGTTGTCTAAGTGCAGAACGGGTCTCACAAAGGACATAAATAATAATCCGTAAGTTCTCCGACCAAATGTTGACAAAGCGGCGGTAGAAGGGGAGAGATTGTGCACGCATTGCATCCAGGGCGATGGGGGAAGCCATGGAGCTTGCGCGGCGCGGCCTAAGGCCCTGCCTGCCTGGGTGACCGACCTACGTTCTCGCGAATCTATCCGTACCGGTCCTGCGGGTTCTACCCCCGCGACAAATGGTAGGGGACGACGTCAACGTATTGCGTGCAGAGGAGTGAATCGATTCAGTTATTACGGGGATTATACGGACTACAGACTCACTGACAGACAAGCTCAACGGCGAGCACAGTGTTAGAAAGGTGTCTGTTTTTCGCCCTACCTGTGAGTGTAGGTAACTCGGCATCGCTGCGGACGGGTTAGAAAACCCGAATTATGCCCTACCAGTCTGCTCACCCCTCGCTGCTTCAAGCTTCAATGTTCAACGTTCAACCTTTGAAGCCAACTCTGGGCCGCTGTAGCCGTTGCCTTCCCAGGCTTCCGTCGCGAGGCCTATCCAGATCCCACGTCGCTGTTTCATAATATCCTTGAAAAGAGAGAGGCGGCGTTGCTTTCAGCGAAGTTCGCGTGGGAGACGCTCGAGAAATTTGCGGCCTTTCGGATTTTGGTTTGAAAGGGCACATATCCACTTTGGAATCCCGGAGTGGTAGGCGTAAAGGCGTCTTCTGTAACACTATGGGATAGAAAGACGTTGAATAAATGATACGGGCATCTATGGATATCTGAATCTCAGCATGCATGTTCTAAAGAAAGTTGATGAAGGTTGACGTCACCTGGATGGCGGGGAGTTAGTATGTCAAGTGTGAGGAACCGCACCGCGGCTTCCACAGGTAGGTTTGGCGAGAAGTCCGTGAACCGTTTAACTTATGTATCATAGATACTTAGTGCATACGGTGTCACTTGGGCGTAGTGGTCACGTTTAAGTACTACTACTACTACTACTACTAAGTAGTGGGAGAGCCGTGCGGCGTGATGTTCGGGTATCAGATCAGATATACCCAAAGTTAAATATCTCTGCATCAGATTTTTAATTGCCGAAAAATATTCAATAGGATGTCTTCGTTGGGTTGTCGCCCACGCCAACGTCACAAGTACTCTAGATTCTAAGTATTACATTGCTTCATGTTGTTGGCTCTTTCTCTGTTTCGACAGATTGAGTACTGACGCCGATCCCAAATTCCTCAGCTGGAATGTCTGATTAGGGCACGGCACGCGACATCAAAAGCCGGAGTATTTACCTGATATTTGTTGAATGGGTCCAGAGAACCACTTTCTGGCGCTAATGAACCAGAAGCCGATACTGTAGAGCAGCACGATTCCTACGGCCACGATAGAATAATTAAAGGTCTGCGAGTCCACAGGCTAAAACAGGAAATAGTCAAATATTGGTCAGAAAGGTGAGTAAAACTGAACCTACATTGACTTGCGGGAGGATAAAAATTATGGAAACGAAGCAAATCCACAGGACAGCGGTGATGGCAACAGGGAAAGAAAAACGCCCCAAGTGGAAAGGCCCACGCACGAAATCTTTATGGTAGATGACCCGCAGAGCGATAGGAATTCCTGTAAAATTGCATGATGGTTAGGTAACGGGGAGGGTATGGCGGGAATCAGCACGGACCATATGAGATATACAACCCCATGGTGGCAATTGACGTGGCCGCCGCGAAGGCAACAGAGCTTCCGAGACTGGGTAAGCCCAGGATGAAACTCAACATGCACGCAAGCCAGACTGGCGAACCCCTCAACATCCAGAAAGACCACGATGGAGCCCGTGACGTACCAGTCCTGATTGGTGACTTCCACTTCGCACTGACAAAGTTAAAATACTTATGCCCGGGTATTCCTCCGTCGCGTGCAAATGCGTACATCATCCGCGAATTCGATGTAACCGAGAAAGTGCTGTTGGCATAGACTAGGTTAGCTGATTTTTGAATCTCGGCTTCGATAGCGTACCCGCAGAAGTACATAGCACCAATTACAATTACCTAGGGAAAGCGAGGTAAGCAACGCAGTTCGGAGGAAGCTGATTCACGCACCATGAGAACAATAGCTCCATTTTCGCCTACAGTGTCGAGGAAGATTTGTGTTACCGGTTGTCCAGTAGAAGATGCAAGTGTCCCGTCAAGATCTTGAATAGAGAAGAGCAATCCAAGAAGGAGAAACCAGCCCAAAACCGCCGATACACCGATCGCCATGATTATACCAACACTACCTGCCATAGCGGCATTCTGTGTTTCTTCCGTCATCTGTCAAGAATTGATTACGATATTCGGGCTCGAGGAGAATATGTTCACAAACATGTGCACTGGCATCAAAACCTTTCAATTGATCAGCCACCGATGATTTCAGCCAGAACAGATAAACTCACCGGTGAGAGTGTATTGAGCGAGTAGGAGCTGATAACAGTCCGTTTGATTATTCATCGAATGACGGATCTTCAGATGTGCCACTCACTCCGACAAGAACAACATAAGGGTGGCTTGCACGATCACCCCATCCCTCTCCAACGGGGCCTGTTCCATCTATAAATGTCTGGAAGACAAACTTGGCCGACTGATGAGTCGGTGCTTTGGCCAAAATAGCTACAACCAGGGAAAACGTTCCAATTGCGTGCCACCAAACGGAAATGTTATTGAGATAGTGCAATAAGTGGACTCCAAAGGTGTTGGTGAGGCCTTGAGAGAAGAGGATGGCAGCGTATATCCCTGGATCATGTTACCGAATTAAGTAGCGCCCATGTAATGTGTCTTTGCCACTCACCAATCGTCGTCTTGGGAGTCGGAACGAAATCGGTCTTCAGTGTGCAAAGTGTTGATAGGAAGTTTGCACACCCAAAGCTGCAACGTCATGGGTAAGATATCATTGATGAGAGAGCAAACGGGGCGAACCTGATACCGGTTGTAACTGCTACCTGACCCAGCAGATTGAACCATCCTTTCGGAGATGTGATCAGAAGTCAGTTGAGTTCACCTTATGAACTTTATCTTACCAGTAATCCACGACGCCACTGGGGCATTCTTGGGCCGTGACAACATAGCTGCCCAGAAGTAAGGGCCACCTGACGTTGGGTGCGCACTTGGGATTCTCAGTGATTGCTCGGTAGCAGGAAATAACTCCGCAACGCGCGTACCTGCAGACTTCTAAACGACGGACTCAACGGTGGAGCACATTGACAAGAGGCTCGTACATACCAGCCATGGCGAGTCCTACCATCATGGTGAAGAACGCTAAAGCCAATTTCAGTTGCGTATTCCGTGGAGACCCCTTGGATTCATCTCACCCACGACGACCCAGCCCCAGACCATGACTGCTGGACCACCCGTATTCTTTAACGCCAGTTAGGATTGAAGTCACCGGGGGGTTTTCAACAAGACTCACCAAACCGTATAGGAATAGAGACGGAATACCAGTAATGACGGAGATAATGGAGAAGGAGACCTAATGTGATATGGTTCAAAAAAATCCTGTCACGCGATGCGATAACCTACGCACCCCGAAGTTCTACGCGGGTTACACACTTCAGTTTTAACGCGCTACTACGGTGTAGAAACCCACCTGCATAAGCCCCAGCTCGCGTCTACACCCAACATGAGCTCAGTGCTGGCAGGATACTGGAGAGCGACGTACTTGAGTTCCTGTTTGTAACCCATACGAGCTCGCTCAGCCTCGTCCTTCTCCAATGTGCTATTCTTGACGCGTGCTCCATTGTTCTCTGACATGGTGGGCTGAGACGAGGCGAAACCTTGAACACTCGATAACAGAGTTTATGTAGGAAGCTACAACCCAGGTCCAGGTATTCGGATAAGGCTTGTTATCCATTTAATTGACTAGATCCACATGTCAAATCGTCCCGTGTTGGCAGGGCTTTGATGCATACTATGTACCTTGAATGGAGCGAATGGAGTACCGAAGTGCAGGGCCGCGTTATCTTTGAGGGGAAAGTGGTCCACTTCTGGTCAGTCTCATCCACGTGTACGTCTTATAACTTCCTGATGAGTCCAACGCCAAGATCAAAATAATGCATCTCTGTTATCCAGATGTAGATAACTTTAAACAAACTTTCTTTTCTCTTCTCGCATCACCCGATCATGGAGAAGTTGAGGAAGAAGGCGCTTCCAAGTTCGTGTCGGGGCGCTCGCAGAAGGTAAAGACATGTAGTTCCTGGATCTCTTCATCGAAATCCCCGCCTGCCTGGTGATCCTCAGTTCATGACTGCAGAATACAAGATAATCTACACGCACTTTGATCCCAACGATATGATCCTCGTCAATCATGTAAGCCGAATATTCGTCGGAAAGTTCGAATAGTGTACAGGTTCCCGTAGAGTAGGGAAGGGTCGTCGTAACAACATGCCTGAAGCAATGCCGTATTCGCGTGGGCGCCGCGCACAGGACTGGTAGATTTGGATCAGGTTCCTGTTCTTCCTCGAGGGAAGGATGGACATTGAAGTTCAAGATTCTAACAACAGTCTTGTCGGAAGAGCCCCTTTTTTGAGGGAACACAACTTTCTGTCCGTGGACGTAGCTAAGTGGAGTCTATGATTATCCGAAAGCTCGTTAAAAGCGGTGCATGGATTACGTACCGCATCCACGACGAGGACGGCGAGAGGCTTGGAAGAAGGCGACTTCCGGATCGCCCCCAGAGCGACCATGGCACCGAAAGGCCTTTTGGAGACTCTCCAGAGTGGAAAGCCCACAGATATGAAAGGAACGTGCTACACTTTACAAATAGATGAAAGACCTCCAGTTGTGGCTCGATGCCTAGCCTTGTCCGATCGTAGAGAATTGACAACGTCAAAACATAGAGCCTCAAAGTAGAAGATGTTGTGAACGGCGTGTTTGGTAACGGCGTTTCGAAAGGTCCAGTATGGGGGGAGATGCTCTGAAAGCGGGCATCGCGATCCAGTTCAGGTAAAAGGAGAGACGCAACATGAACAGGGTCGAACCCCTGCACTGATTCAAAGGAATAGATTTGTATGGATCCATTCTCTTCACTCGTTCCAGGGTATGTCAGAAGATAGGCGCGAGAGTTTATGAAAGAGAAGTCAATCTCTCGTGGGTAATCGTAGCCGCGTTCCGCGGAATCCTGTAGGTGATGAGCGTACACTTGTTGTTTAACAGAAAGATGGGCGTACAAAAATCAAGTTGCCGTCTCTCCAATTGTACAGAATGAGCTGCTGGCGGCGTCCAGTGCAAAGCATCAACGCGACAATGTCATCCGCGAGTTGAACCGTTACGCCTGGTACATATGTAATATGTCTCGAATTCGGAGGGACAACAACGGGGAGAATGGGAGATCGTGCTTTCGCATGGGGCCCTTGCGTAGATATTGAGCGTACATGGAGTTTAAATACTGCAGGTTCCTCAGGTGACGACGGGCTGCCAATCGAGGGTAAACCGCAAGAAGGAGGCGTATGTTATGTGACACGTACTTTCCATGAGGTTCCATAAACACGACGATGTCTTGCCCGGGATCGATGGCAAAGTCTCGAGGTGTGATCCCAGGTACGTTGCGACGGCATGGTGGGGTCGAGGACTGTAAACTGGTCGTCACAAATTCCGCGACATTACTATCCCAGTGGGCGAATAGTCCGCCCACAAGCTCGTAAGCATGGCATAGATCGTTCAATTGCACAACGGAGGATGACTTCCACTCCAGGTTTGCCCAGGCCTTCCGTCGGCGCCTAAGCTGCGCGAGACGTTCAAGATGCGACAGTTTCGTAAAGCCAGTGTCCACCATACCATCGCGGTACAGTTCAGTAATGTATGTTAGCTCTGAAGATTGTGTTATGATCTTATTCATGGAACGGGAGACCTACAGAACGAACAATGGGAGTTAGCAAGCTATTTTGTCGGAAGATTCAAAATTCACCAATGAGCAGCGTACAACGGACAAGTAGTCTAGCTTCACAAGAATTTCTGTGATAATCTCGAGAGGTAACGCTATGAGCTGTCTATACGGTAAGATCGCAGTCATGGTAGGAGGTCAATGAGAAGTTGTCGGAACTCGGAGATCACAACCGTGACCCGGACCGGCACAAACTTGACTTGAAAGTACTTGAAAGTATACAATTCCTCAACCCTACTAGCACCTGGAGCGTTCGGTTTTCGCTTAGTACCCCTCGAGAAGTAATTATAAAGGTGGTCGCGTCCAACCTGTTTACCCCGAGGATTTCACTGCTGATCCTCAATTTTCTCCGATTTAGCCACCCCAGGAGAACATAACGGGAGGCTGTTTGACTATCAAGAAAATTGGTGTCAGCAACGAGCTTGAGATTGATGATGACCCCCCGAGCTGGGGCTATCGCTGCTCCTTCTTCAGGACATGAAAGGCCGAGTTCTTCGCGGAGCAATCGAGTACTTGGCTGATCTGTCGAACCACGGCCTCACGAAGGACTTCCTGTCGAAGGTGGTCGAAGGAAGCTTTGTAGTAGAATCTGCGCTCAGTGATGATGCAGTGGCCATCAACGCTCGCTAATATATTCAAGGGGCCTTGAGGGTTTTACAGTAAAGTCGTGGAAGCGGAGTGACCCAAGTGATGCGGACTTTCGCTCGGGGGATATCAACGCGATGGAATTCTTGTTGGTATCTAGAGCGTCTGGCATGACCTGGAGCCCCACAGCAGCGGAGGCCTTTATTCTGCTATATCACATCGACAAAATCGTATCACCATGCCCCGATGCACTGACGCAGCTCAACTTGAAGGGATTCTTTATCTTCATGGCCATGCGAGACAACAGCCAAAAATCTCACACAAGCAGGCGCAGATGATGGCCTCCGTCCTGGACAAAGTCGACAAATTCTGTGACTGGAAGAAGGACAAAACGGAAGTTGAACAGGACGAAGATGAAGCGGACGTTGAACAGGAAGAGGAACAAATTAACCCGGGTCGGGAGCTAAGTAAGTCGTTACATGGCGAAGCGCAAGAAGAATGAAAAGATCATTGGGTGAAATTTGACAGAGTCAAAGAACCAACAATGCTAATATATAGTGAAAGGATGAAGTTTCCCACTATTTGTGTGTCGGTAGACATTATTATGCATGCCTGGGTCATTAGATTCATAAAACTGAAACAGCCACTAAGGATACAAATGAGAATGATCCCGACTACTCAAGAATCAACACCGAAAACAAAACAACTCATCAACGAGAAAACTCCCTCCGCAACTGCTCCGCCCACGCCATCACGAAATACACAATCCCCGCCGGAAGCACACACTTGACGCCGACCTCCCTCCAGTCCCATCTCCTCCCGCCCCACGTTCCCCCACCCCAGCGTTTCCAGTACCCACTCCTGCTCCTCTTCTCCCTCTCCTTTCCCTGGCCTTCCCGCTTGTCGCGATCCCTGTCACGCACTTCCCGGGTTTCCCACCAGAGGTTACTCGTAACCCAGATCTGCACGCCCCTGCTCACGCATGTCGTCGTCCCGATAACCGCCCACGTCACGACGGGGCGCTTCTGGTGTTCCAGGATGGTGCACGTCAGCTGCGTCGCGGGCCAGCAGATGCCCTGGAGTGCAAGCAGTCGGATGAGTGTTGGTAAAGGCGGGTAGTATAGCCGCCACCGTGTCAGCAGCCCCGTGGTCAGGCAGAGGCACTGGTACCCCGTGAGGATGGCCCAAAGCGCCGATACTGCAAAGTCGACGCGCTCGGGCGCACGCGGGCTCGTAGGTGGCCGGTAGACGTGGTAGAAATGGTATAGAGTACCGAAGACGGCAGGCACGATGGACAGAAGGCGAGAAAATTCAAAGAGGAAAGGGGTTAGTTGTTGCTGGAGGTTGTTGGGGGGAACGAGAGGGTCTGAAGCAGGGATGATTCGTGCAGTAGGCAGATGTCGTGGCTAGATACGATTGTCATTATCATTGTGGCCTTGGACAAGAAAAAAAAAAACGCACCGGCTCGTCAATTTCAGTCTCCGTCTCGCCCGCACCGCACTTCCCAGGCGTTGTGCATATCGTCTTTGGCCTCTCTCGATGCCGTGCGGACGCACCAATCCCAAATATCCGCGTTCTAAGCCCAGCCTCTGGCGCCTGAAGGTTTCCTGTGGATCCTGACCATGCCGTACGCACGAGGCCAGCGTCCTCTTCCCCTTGATCATCTTCGCTCTCGCTGTAGATCTGCGCCGACATGCGACGCGCGTACGGACTTCGGGCCGCTGCCGCATGGAGAAGGGGAGACGAATTAGACTTGAGATTCGGGATTTTGGGGCTAACAGGGCTGGAATTTGTCGCTGTGTACGCCGGTGGGGTGTCCGCCGGCGTAAACAGAAATTTTGGAGGTACTGAAGGACCCAGTTCGCTTATTTTACGCGCTCACGAAGGCGAACACGTCTGGTGTTTGAAATTGGCTTTGTGCTATTGTCGTAGCCACTGTGCGTCAAGCTGGGAAACGCTCGCTGATAGATCTAGAGCTCAGAATCTGAACAATAGGGGCCGCGAGCCTATGCCTCGCTTTGCTAAGTTTGAATGGCCTTTATTACTGTGTCTGGAGAAAACATCAGAATAACTGAAACCGCAAGAACTCCACATGAGAAGGATTTCTTACATCTATGCTCTCCTCCTCCCGAGGCCAAATGAGTTATACAAGCAGCAAAATGCAATGGAGGTAGAAGGAGGAGGAGAGAAACGTGGGCATTGATGGTAAGTTGATGGCATCGCCAAAGCTCGCCATCACTCTTATAGAATCTTATCTACCTCGAGCTCGTCACGAACATCAGGAATCTGTAAATGAAATGATATACCAATATATAGCCTTATCTAGGCATCTTTCGGGATCTGCCTTATCTTT
>JABCKT010006693.1:0-25164 GCA_018858115.1 Tephrocybe rancida | reverse complement strand
ATGCGACAATTTGTCTCATACTAATAGCAGAGTCAGGCACATACACATTCCTTCGGACCAAGAGCGTGGTGACTTGACGGACACAGCTCTGACAGTCATCGTCGAGTTGGCTGAAAGGGAGCAGAGACTAAAGCGCTGAAATTGATGGCCTACATCAACGTGGGTTTGTTTCCGTGGACCGTTATCGAAGCTGAAGCGCGAAAGAGTAAGTATGCCATGTCGTAAGTAATAGGGTTGCTTCGTCTGAATTCAATCATCCACATATCGCCCGCGGTTAAGATCCAGATTTCGTTGACATTATTGCTGATTCATACCTCAAGCACGGGCAGTGAAGTGGCAGTGGTGACACAAGTGCGGTTTTGACGGGTGAGAGTGCTATATTTACGCTTAGTATAGTTCAGAAGGCTGGGAGAAGATAAGGTGTTTAGCAGTACAGTAGACTGCAATTGCAAGTTCTTGCCAGGAAAGAGAGACAAACATTCAAGATGGATGCAAACAAGATGCAAGATGGTTTTACTTTTTTGACAATGACATGCCGACAATTGGCCGGGTCGAGGACGACATCGGCAACTCAAATTGCAAACGTAGCCTCGGACCAGCGTCATCATCATGGACAGACCGACACAGAGCGACACCTTGTCATGGAAGTGAATGCTTCTCAATATCCTCTATTCTCCGTGGCGTGAATACCCACACTGGCTTCCGAACACACTTGGCTCATTCTTGACTCAGCACGACTGGCATTTTTGCAAGTATAAAGGCTGAAAGGTCGACATGGACTCTTCTCAACATCTGGAAGCTCTTCACAATGCGTCTCTACTCTCTTCTTACACTCCTGCCATTTTATTTGGCTTGTACCTGGCCTGTTGTTGGTGGAGTACCACAACTCTCCTCGCGACAGTTTACTGGGAACGCTACATCGATTATTGACGCGGAGACGGAGGCTTTTATAAACAAACTCCTCGTGGAGTGGAACTCGCCCGGCGGTGTGGCTGTAGCCTTTGTAAAGAAGGATGTAAATGGGACCTGGACCAATATAGAAACAAAGGGCTTTGGGAGAGCCACCGCCAGCGGTACCAACGTCACTGAGAACACCATGTTCAATATTGGATCCAATTCCAAGGTACGAGTTCTTAGACAACTCACCGTTTCTTGTTGTTAACCTTGTATCGTAGTTGTTCACAGTTCTTGCGACTAGTCTCCTTATCAACAATGAAACATTGTCGCCGCGCCTTGACTGGAACTCCAACATCGCAGACTTTATTCCAGATTTCAAGTTCACCGACCCAGTAGCTACTTCGCAGGCAACGCCACTTGATCTCATGAGCCATCGCACTGGATATCCGCTTCACGATTTCAGTTATCGTTACTCTGACAGTGTCTCCTCCGTTGTAAGTCGTCTCTGCTCAATCTTCTGATGCCGATAGTAACTTTCATCCCTGTAGATCAAGAAGGTTGGGTTCTTACGCCAGTCTACCCAATTCCGCGATATCTGGCAATACAATAACAACATGTACACCACCCTGTCATCCCTTCCACCGTTACTGCTTCCCTCGCAACAGCCTTTTGCCCGATACGTCAAAGAGTTCATACTCGACAAGCTTGGGATGAATCGCACCACATACGATTATGACTTGGCGAACGTGGATGGGCTGCGTGCGGATGGAATGGCTAGGCAAGGTATTGATGTCTACATGGATCCTTTTGGTGGAACGCCGAGGGCTGCGCAATATTGGACTGCGAAGACTGGTGGAGAAGACGGGAGCGGTATGTCCTGTAACAGGTGGTGAATTGAATAGTACTCACCCTTTCTGCAGTACTTTCTGGAGCTGGAGGTGTCATCACCTGCGCTACGGACCTAGTAAGCTGGCGCCTGTATTCCATGGTTTCTGTTTCTGACTTCGATGCTAGGCAAAATGGCTTCAAATGCTCCTTCTGGACGGTGTAAACGCACAAACCAACGAAACCGTTATTCCTCCTGGTGTTTTGAAGAAAATCGCATCTTCCATCATCCCTCAAACTGGAGCACCAGACTGGCCAGAGTATTCGCTGTATGCGTATGGTGCTGCTCAGCTGCAGATCACTTACCGAGGCCATCGTAAGTTGTTTTTCAAAGCGAAACTGATATCGTACTCAAATACCTTTTCCTACTTCAAGTGATCATCGAACACGGAGGGTTCATTAGAGGTACGCACGCATCTTTAGTCGCTGCTTCCTTTGTTTACGTGCTCTTCAGGTTTCAATACGCAGATTAGCCGTCTGCCCAACGACAACTTTGGCGTCTCCGTTCTCACCAACGACAACGAATATGGCAAAGTCATTGGCGAAATTATTAAGAATCACATCATCGATAAGACCCTTGGCCTGGAGCCCCTCGATTGGAATAGCAGGTATGTCCTACCGAACATTTTCTCGTATGACAATTTACTCAGATTGCTACAGGTTCAAGGCCCAGAAGTCCATCCTTCCCCCCAAGGCCACTCCTCGCCCTGAGAACGTGACATTGCCTTCGCTCGGCTTCGCTAACCTCACAGGGACATTTAGCAACGATGGATATGGCCCAATTGAACTATGCCTGCTTGCGCCTCAGGACCCAGCCGCAACCGATTCCTGCAAGACTCTAGCTGCAAACGCTACAACGATCCTTCCTGGCCTCCTTAGGCCCGGCATCCCAACGTTCATCGGCCAGGTTGACAGCCCGTGGTTCTCGCATATTGTCGTGGAACATTTCAACGCCAACCTCTTCAACGTCAGCCTTTTTATCAGCACCGTACGTCCACGTTTATGTACTTGCAGAACCGAGAAGTTTACTTATTATTTGCCTTGCAGCCTACGAATGACTCGTCGCTTCCTTACTGGACGTTTAATGATAAGCGCCAGAGCGACAATCAAATGATTACAGAGTTGGATGTGGATGCTACTAGCGGACTTGTTGCGCTGGGCTTTGCAGGCTTTTGGGGCGGCCTGTGGGACGGGGCATCGGCTGGTGTGCCGAAACCTGTTGGGAATTCGGTCCGTGAGCGAGCGGAGGCATACTTTGAGAGGGTGAACTCGAGTGTGGTCGTGAGGTAGAGATTGTTTGGGCGAAATACATGATCATATCAAATTAGAGAGCTGAAGTCAATTGTAGTAATAGCATTAATATGTCAAGTTGAAGACTTTTCGACAGCGATCTGTCGATGTCGGCGCGATGGTAGCAAGAATTTTCGTCCCACTTCAATCATGTGCTAGCCAGTTCTTGCATAGAGGCTTCATAGCTGTAGGTGGGCACACAAAACTGTATGAGTAAGCAAAAATACTGCAAGCAAAGACGGCAAAGTGAGCGTAGAGTCGGTGGGTATGCATGTGCTCATTTCAGCGAACGTTCCGCGTCGCGACCTGATTCTCAACACTGATGACCTCCTGCTCTGGTGGAGGGGTTTGGTCGGGGATTCAGGGGCCAGGGAACTTCTTCACAGCCATTGACTTTGAGCAATGGCCGCCCGTCCAAATCGAAAAGACGTGCTTCATAGAGGGTTCGGTCCGAGGTACACTACTGCAAGGCAAGTGGATTCTGGAAGCACCGTTGTCCCCTGCAATCGATAAAGACTGGGTCTGGGGCAACTTGAAGCTCAAGTGTGGTGACGCGTCTGTCAACCTCGGACCGGGGACAAAAGACAAGGGAAGGCCTCTAGCCTTGACGTCGGTGCATGTCCTAGCATCTTCCCATCCACCACGCGGAGCCTGGCTTGAGCGAGGAGCCTAATTATAATAGCCTCTAAATGTTTCAAAACCCATGGATTCCTCTAAGAAAGAAAAAATGCTACGTCGTATACATAGCCTTGCCCAAATTTGTGCTCAAAACCTGCGTGATGGTTTCGGTCAACGACGAGGACGCAGGCGCTCTTGTTTCTCCATACGGCAAGAAGGCGCATGCTCCTGCGGGAACTGGGTATTCTCGACGTTAGCGTGGAGGTGGCGATGCCGTTGGAGCCAGACCTGGAGTCGTCGGGTGAATTTGATGAGGGACATGGTGTTGATGCACTGAGAAGGCTGAGGGGCAGGCCACACCTCCAAGTTTGTTCTCGGTGACGTAACTTGTCGATCGCAGTCGCGTCTCCTCGCTTTTTGAAAGGTGCCAGCGCAGTGATCTCGAACAGTTTACCAGTGGCATGCGTACGGTTTTGTTGTCTGCGATTCAGCTCATTGGAAAAGTTGAAGCCAAGTGCACGGAGAGAACGAGACAGGACCGTTGGATCGACTGCACCAAACGCCGGCAATCGCCGCATAAACTTGGATTTTACCACCTGCCAGTGCTCTGCTCCGGCTCGTGAACCTACTCTCATATCCTCATAAGATTTGAAGCACCAGGCGCTCAATGCCCTTGCTCTGCAGGTGGTTTTGTAACCTTGTGCTACAGACTGCCTGTAAAGTCTCGATACTTAGGTCGATTTACATAGTTCCGCCCCTAGCGCCCCATACCTCAGGACGCGTTTGGGACGCGTGTAACTGGGGCCGCATCTAGAACTCTCTTTGCGCTTCGGGGTATCAGCTATCCTCTTCTACAAATATGAATCTCATCCACGGTGTCTCCTCCATCATTACAGCAAGGCCCCGGATTCGTGACATGGATAACCACTAGTGAAGAGTAACTTTCGGTGGCGGCTTGAGCCACGATGTACACAAGGTTGACCAATAGGCGAATAAGACCGAGTCGGTAACCTTGAAAGTAAGCCCCCTCCATCATTGAAGTTCGTACCATTCTAAATTCAGCGTGCATTTTCCAGCCATTTGAGGCAACAGTGAACACTTACATACGGACTGATGATGTTCACATTGACTGGCTAACACGGCCTATAGTCCTACGAAGTCAAGGCGACTCGAAAATCGATTTAGATTGGTATAATGAAGGATCACACTTTTAAAGTGGCGATACGGTAAGTCTATTTACTTTGATCTTGCTTGTGCATTGGACAATGGTGACAATTGCAACAGCACGAATGCACGCACGACGGCTTGCGTAGATCGACACCTTGTCCGAAAACTCGATGCGTGGAATGAACACCACGAGGCATGAGGATTGAGAGCGGATAACAAAGTTTTGAAGCTGATATCATCAGGAGCTTCGTGCTAGGGAGGAGCGTACAGCGGGTGGGCCGAAATCTACTTTAGTACTCGGGTAGGTGCCGTTCGACGACGTCAACCCGATCCCGACTTATTACAGTCCGCAAGATTAGCCGATACGGGGTTATGAGCTACGCGCATGTAGCAAGACTCTTGTTATGCACAGGCGGACATCTGATGAGCAGATACATACCGAAAAATCATCATTCGATCGCGGCACACTGCCCCCTTCGAGGTCTGCCGAGAGGCGAGGTTGGAGGGCCTTGGGCCTTGGGACTTCAATTCCCAGGTCAGCCGGATACTGTCCACCCCACTTGACCTCTTCCGCCGCTTTATCGCGACTTGTTGATGAACCGGCATTGGCTCGTACCCGCCGCCAAGATGAAGGCGGCCACAACACGTTGTCGAAATGTACATCTTCCACGCCAAGTAGGGCCAACCATCGGGAATTTTGGATGTGTCATATGTAGCAAACAAACACCACATGTGAGCGGCATTCTTAACATCCATCATTAAACGCATTGTCTAATCATCATAATTAAGGACATGCCTACACTGCATCAGATTCATTATCCAAGACTCCAATGTCGTTCTTCAATTCAATTTCAATATGACGGACCAAATGTGTGCTGGTCAGAACGCCTACACCATGACCTCAAAGCTCCACAGAATATAAAGACAGCCATGCTATACAAATTAATTTGTATGTCCCACTCCAAACACTGGACTCGTGGAAGCATATACATACTGATCGAGGCATAAATACATACTCCACTCGACAAGCCTGCAGTATGCATGCAGGTGGCGTATAGACCAGGGTAACAATTTCACTGCGCAGTCAAGCAGCAGTGCAGTTCGAAGTGCGTGACGCCGGAAATTTTGTCTCCACAAGATTCACGATTGAATCATTGTACAGGTGACGCGCTTTCACCTTCAAGCTATTCTTGCTCCACTCAAACTAGAAGAAATGGATGCGCCGTTTCCGCGGATACATGGTTGTGTCAGAGATACAGTCAACGCCAAACCGACGCGTTTTTCATGGCGACCACGCCGCGCTGGCTGATCGTGGCTGTGTTTGTCAAAGAGAGGAAACCCGCGTTTTAAGTCGCGTAAGTGCTAAATATGGCACGACCTAATTCGACTAGCCACACACGCAGTATCGTGGATCTCTCGCTCTTCGGTTTAATAAATTAAGGTTGCCCAGCCCTGTTATTGGGCGCGAATAGTGCCGCTGACCTATTAATACTTTCCAAATATACCAGTGCTTGGATGCTTCTGTAGGTTGTGACAACAGAAATGGGTATGTACTTACTTACAGGTACATAAGGGCTCTCCTCAGTCTTTTGGCCAATCGTGACCGGCGTTTACAGCAACCAATAAGTTGTGCACGTATAGGTACCGGTCAGTCAAGTTACCGACTTATACATATTATACTACTAAACGGAGTTGGGCCTTCTCTATTTCGACACGTTTTAATTGGACAATTCTAATTACGGCGAACAGACCTCCGACCGAAACCTCCAGAGTGGTATAAAAGAGGTTCGGAAACAATCACGATTCTTCAAGTTGAATTAGGCCCTACTTATACTCATCGACTACTGCAATGGCTCGATTCAACACTCTCTTCGGCCTCCTTATCTTAGCTCTCCCTCTGACTTCTGTCCTGGCTACTCCGAGGTCTGTAGAGAGGTCCGCCACTTCCCTCGAGCTTGAGGCACGGTGAGGCTTTTGACTACGTTTTTTGTCAACATAGTGCTTAGCTATTCTTTTAAATAGCGTCACCGATGCTTACTGCGGCACCAATGAGTGGCCGCAAAGGTGCTGGAGGTATTGTGGCGATAACCAGGAGTGGTGTTGGATTCAGCCGACGGTGGATTGTGAGGCGAACTCGGAGTGTGACTCTGAGGCGCCCTGTTCCGGTCCGTGCGAATAAGGCGAAGAGGGGCTTGATAAAGCTGGCAATTGAAGCTGTTCATTCGAGTGTGAGCATGTTGTCGTTACGCCCTTATCATGTCTGCTGACTTTGACATTTACAGTGACTGTGCTTCCTTGTTGAGATTTTCTGCCTGTCATTCCACTTGCTTGCTCCCCTTCATGATGTCTCGTAAATTTGCCATGCAACTTCGTATCAACTATTATTTTTCTGGACTTGTTTCGTGGCCATGAAGTCCGACTTCCCAGAACCTCCTTCGTTGTAACCACATCCTTAAGAAGCACTATAAGTAGCCGGAAGGGGACTGAGCAATATAAATCATCAGGTGTGTGTGGGGGGGGGACCTACTCCCTGTCGCGTCTCAAGAAACAAGCATTTGTCCGACAATTTGTGGGCTCGGCTTTCTCGCAACAGTCCTTAATACTCCATTGGACGTCAGTAGCCCCACATAGGTATTGAGAAAATAGACCCCATACGAACCTGGTCGGTGAGGGGAGGAAGGATGTAGACTGTTCGTGTGTGGTGTGAATGAGCGATTTGGGCTGGAGGGTTTGAGGGCGCCAGGACAACCCACGACACAACGTGATGCAAGTCGTCGGCGGGTACATCCATCTGCCCACCCACGTAGCCTTGGAGCAGGCTTCGTAGCCCTCTCGTCGTCGACAGCGTGCGCAAGAAGCCAGCGCGAGGAACAAAGACTCAGATCCGAAGTTCACGATTAATACTGCGGTCTCTGTATAATTATCCTCCCCTTCCCTAAGCCTTTTTAACTAAAAAAACGTCGTTAATAACCAACGTAACGTAGGGAGAAAATAGGCCATGTTATAGATGAATGAACATGGTCGGTCGGCAGGTATGCTTTGAGGAGGCTTGTTGTTCAATATCTTCCCGGCTACGTGAGCGCCGGGACGAATTGTCATGAATGTTTAATGGTCGTGTATGCATGGGTTTAAAATTTGAAGCACATAGGAGGGGCGAAACCTGCGTAACCGTCTCATCCACAATCAGGTCCCTTACGCTCTCTGACTTCCACGCGGTGGTACTAGTACCCCGACGAAAAACGTATGTGTGCTCCTTTTTCATGCGGGCGTTCAAGGACATTTTGAAGTTGCAAAGGATTTCAGTGAAGGAGGCGGTGATGATGCAGGCGTCGATGTTGGAGCCCGACCCGAGATCGTTGAAGATGTCGGCGGAGATGGATCGAAGCATTGTTGAACGTTGGCAATGGCCAAATTTCCCTGACTGGAGAGGTCTAGCGCAGCCTGCTGTCCGTAAAACTTCAAGGACTGGCCCCAGCGATGCACATGACGGCGTAGAGGTCTCGAGAAACTGTTTGGAGCGAATATGATGCAGGTTCCCTGTAGGAACGTAATGAATTTGAGTTGTCCATTGAAGTTAAGTGGTGCAAGTATGAATTTAGCTCAGAGTTCCTAAAGTGGACGTGCGAGGAAGTTGGTGGCTAAGGGCTTTCTGCCATTGAAAAACACATGGATTGGAAAGAGCAGCAGTATCGTTGAGAGGGCTGATTGAGACCATTGAACAGAGCAAATGTGATATTGCCAAAACGTCATTTGTAAATTGCTAACCGAACTCGATCGTCCTCTATTAGCAACACGACCTTTTCGCAGGAGCACACAGGCGCTATTCCATACCGAGGTTTAGACGCTGAATTTACATACATTCAAGGAATAAACACGAACATCTCATTCCCTCTTGAACCAGGCGTACAAATATGGAGTATGGGGCAGTAGAGTACGACGGTAATCGGACCCATCGCCCCTCATTCGGTCCTATACGTGTGTAAAACGTACATATCAGTCTCGAAGGGCGGTGCATTAAGACGGAAGACATTCATTTGCAGACCTACATCCCCCCCCCGTTGCGTCAGTGAAATACGGCTAAGCATCAACTAAAACTGAAAACTGACGTCGTAGCCTAAGGACAGGTCAGTCCTACACACACGTCCACAGCAGTCCTTGTTAAAATCACAGTCTTCGCCATTATTAGAGCACATGTGCTTGTACGGAGTATCAACTTTGTAGTTGCCTTCCGGTCATTACCCGCTAGTGGACGGTGGAGCCGAGGGGCAAGGGGAATAGGTCTCACAACGTTGGCGAACTCGTCGACACGACGCGCGACAGCGGAGGTGCTGGCAAGACATATAAGACCAAAGAAAACTGCAATGCGGAGGAGTTGCATGTTTGAAGAGGTGGGTCGCTAATGCTGGGCGAACTGAGGCCGTAGGACCTGCCCCCATAAGCACATTTTTTGAACGAGATCACGGAGAGTGAAGCGTGAATAACGCCTGCCAATGTCAATGTGCCGGCTGCGCCTTTACTCGCATCGTATTTTTGCGTGCATACCGCGAACCGGATTGGAAATGAATTCCACTTGTCAGTAGCAGAGTCTAACCAAGGAAGTATACAGTAAGTCTTATTTTTGAGGTGGCTTCATCAGAATCGTTTAATACACAAACGTAACCTATATTCAACATGGGATTAGGTTTGAAACGATTTGGGGAAGCCAGACTAACCGTGTACATGAGGCCCCAGGGAGAGCAATGGTTTATCGAGAACCGTTGAAGGATCCGAAAGAGACCTGATTGTCGCAAGAGATATCGTGGATTTTCCACATCGCATCACTTGGCTTTATTAAACTCAAAAGTATGCGCACCCTGTAGATCCCGGGTATCACTGGTACGATAAGTGTTATTCCCTGAGAATCATTTTCGAAGAGCTGGGGCAGCACGGGGTCAATATCTCATTGGAAGGATGTCGAGAAGGATAAGTACAAACCTCGAAGTACCCCACGTGTTGCAGCGACCACTCTACCCCTTCCTCCGCTACGAGGGGGGTCGCTACGAGCTGTGGAGGGATGAGGTTAGCGCGGGTCTGAATATAAAGAAAGAGTTGGCGAATGCACCGGAATCGAATAATAAAAGATGATCATGACTCGTTCGACGTGGAGCAGTAAAAGCGCATATGATTCATATCGATGCGAGGTTCGTAGAGCTACCTCACAGTACATGTGGTGGTCGAAAATCCTCATGCATTGAAATCGTGGAAGAATTCCCAATAGATACTCTTGCGCGCGGTACGCATTCTGACATCATCGTAAAAAGTTGGCAGGAGTTCAAGAGGGTGTTAGGATTGTCATTTCTTGAGGTCTGTGATTATAAGCCTTGTCATGATTGCCTCGTCTGCAGGGACAAGGAAGAGTTGGCGGGGTGGGGGTATATCGTGTGTATTGAAGGTGGGTGGAGGAGATGCTGGGTGAGAGGGTGAGTGTGTGATGTGGGTGATGTAGGGATCGGGCGTACCTATGCTTGAGAGATGGGGCTGGTCAAAAGGTCAGTAGTCGATGCACTTAGTGGAACAATTGATGCTTCGAAAGATATGGATTCCTCTACAACAAAAACAACAGCATTACGTGGTATCCATCGCCTCCCCAGCCCCTGTGCTTAGGACCTGCGTAACGGTCTCATCGACAATCAGGTCCCTCACGCTCTCTGACTTCCACGCGGTGGTACCCCGACGGAAAACGTATGTGCGCTCCTTTTGCACGCGGGCGTTGGGCATTTCGACGTTGCGGAGCATTTCGGTGGAGGAGGCGGTGATGATGCAGGCGTCGATGTTGGAGCCTGAGCCGAGATCGTTGAAGATGCCGGCGGAGATGGCAGCTTTAACGAGGGAGAGAGCTTCGTCGCGCTGCGATGGGAGTGAGTAAGTGGCAAAGAGGGAGAAAGACACGGGCGAACCTCCATATTTGCGCGCCAACCGCTCTCGAAAACGGCCATGGCGGCGAGGGACCCAGAGCCCATAGTGACGTAGGGAAGCTTATCGGTGGACCCGTGTGGGTGGATGGTGAATAGATGAGGGCCAGTCGCGTCCACGCCCCCAAGTACGAGTGCGGCACCGACGTGACCTTGGTAGCGGAAGAGCATCTGTTTGAGCATGGTCATGGCTGTTACGACGCGTGCGGGGCGACCTGTGGAGAGGGCGTGGAGTTCCATGTTGGAGGAGATTAGGGCAGTCGTGAATTCGGTGTCGGCGGCGGTGCCGGCGCCGCAGCAGCGGATGTTGTTGGTTATGTAGTGGATCTAGAAAAGATGAGGGGTTGTGTGTGGAGATGAAGAGAGAGAGACGACACACCTTTTCGCAGTTCTTGTCTGCGACGATGGGACCTTCTGTTGCGCGGGTATCGGCGCCAAGGACAATGCCATCTTTGAAGAGACAGCCGACGATCGTGGTTCCTGTGCTTGTGGCTTTGGGAAGATGAAGTCCTTTGTCGGATATAAAGTTGTTTCTGCGACATGTTGTTAGATTTAATGGAGTGAATAATAGATGGCACACACCTCAGTTCATTGGAAAAGTTGAAGCCGGGCGATGAGAATACAGACGCCATTTGAGTGAAGAGATGAACGAGGAGAACGAGGACAGGTGTACGCGTCTTTGGCACGTGAACAAGAATTTGCCGATATCTGATAAGATGCCAAGGCGGAACACGGATCTTACAGGTTTGTGAGCTTCTGCTGTTTATTCAAACACGCTGTACATACGACTACTAAGGGACTATTTATACCACTCCACAAGGCTCAAAGCCGCCTTCCCTCTCCCATACAATGGAAGCTCCACCGGACGCCCTAGCCCGCGACTCACCTGTTGTCAGAGCAGTCAAGGACATTGCTTTTGGCAGCGTGCGTTTCTCTCTCATGAACGGTTGACAAGCTGCTAATAGTGTCGTAGATCGCAGGCATGGCCTCCAAGGTCTTCGAGCACCCCTTTGACCTCACAAAGGTCCGTCTGCAGGCTCAGGTCCTCGACGCCAGTGCGCGCTTCAGTGGACCCATCGACTGCCTCCGCAAGACTTGGACGTCCGAGGGCGTGAGAGGGCTCTATCGCGTATGTCGCCCCGCCTCCTCCCTTCCTATAAACTGCTCATGATCGAGATGAAGGGCCTACCAGCTCCCATCGTAGGTGCCATGGCGGAGAACGCGTCCTTGTTCCTGGTGTATGGAGAGTTGCAGCGCGTCATTAGAGCCGTTACGGGCAGACCCCTCGACATCCAGCCGACGTTACCACAGCTGGCGCTCGCGGCGGCCGGTGCGGGGATGTTTACCAGCTTCCTTCTGTGCGTGTTCCTTCACTTCTCGCTCCCGCTAATGTTGAGGCACGGTTGTAGCACCCCCATCGAACTCGTCAAGTGCAAAATGCAGGTCCAGATGCTCGTCGCGTCCCCCACAGCCGCGCTCCCAGGGCCTTTTGCGGTGCTTGGCAGTGTCGTGCGCTCCACGGGCGTTAGAGGGCTGTGGCTCGGCCATACGGGCACCATGATCCGCGAGACGGGTGGTACGGCAGCCTGGTTCAGCACCAAGGAGGCCGTGGGGCGCGTGCTCGTGTCCCGGCGCGTTAAGGCTGGGGACGGGGCAGACAAGAAGTTGAGGCCATGGGAGAGCGCGCTGAGTGGCGCGTGTGCAGGCGCGGCGTTTAATCTGGCGCTGTTCCCGGCGGATTCGGTGAAGAGCGCTATGCAGACGGAGGAGGAGCTGAGGCCGAGGGGGCCAGGGGAAAAGAGACCGACGTTTGGAGGCACGGCGAGGGCGATGTGGAAGGCGCAGGGTGTAAGGGGACTTTATGCTGGATGTGGGATTACGGTTGCGAGGAGTGTACCGAGTAGTGCGATGATTTTTTGGATTTATGATGGGCTTGTTAGAAGGTTTGGGTAGGGTGGGATGCCATATAGAGTGTATTTTGGATAGATTTAGATTTCTTGGATAGAATAGGAATTGGATGTACATGTGTAGATTTGGATGCGAGGGTGGAAGCCGACCTCGATGTGATACCATAGATTACCCGTAATGCTCTCTCTCTACTTCTCCTGAGCACGTCATAACCGTATCTTAACATTCCCTCCACTCGCGATAAGATAAGATCCCCACACCTCCCTTCCTCTCCCCATCACCACAATCAATGCCAGAAATCCAAACCACGGTAACGCCCCACAACCAGCAGCCGTACGTAACCAGGACGTACCCCTCCCCCGAGGAGATCGATGCCATAATCGCAAATGCTGGGGAGGCGCAGAAAAAGTGGAGTAATGTACCGCTCCAGGAGAGGATTGAGATTGGCTATCGGTTTATTGTAAGTGGGGTTTTGTGTACTCGGGAGGGGTACTCATGACGGCAACAGGAAGAGTTCAAGCAGGCGAGCGGCGATCTGCCAGTCGAGTTGACGATGCAGATGGGTAGGTGCGTGCTCTTACATACATCCCCATCGCAGATCGAGGCTGATCGTAAGGAAGACCGGTATCGCAAGGCGCGGGCGAGGTCCGCGGCACCGTAGAGCGCGCGACGTACATGCTGTCCATCGCGCAGGACGCGCTCAAGGATGTACCCCTCACGGAGAGCGATAAGCCGGGATTTAGGAGGTTCATTAAGCGTGTGCCGTTGGGCGTCGTGTTTATTATCGCGCCGTGGAAGTGCGTCTAAATCTCTCTCTCCTCCCCTTGTCCATATCTGATTGCGCGCATAGTTTTCCCTACCTCACATCAATAAATGCGGTACTTCCTGCCCTCCTGGCAGGCAACGCCGTGCTCCTCAAGCCCTCGCCCCAGACGCCATGCGCGGCGGAACGGCTTGTGGCGGCGCTGCACAAGGCGGGCGTGCCGGAGGGGGTGGTGCGGGTCATGCATCTTGGGGTGGGGGAAACGAGGAGGGTCGTTAAGAGTGAGGGGGTTCACTTTGTGTCGTTTACGGGGAGCGTGAGCAATGGAAGGGAGGTGCAGAAGGCCGCGGCGGAGGAGGGGTTTAAGGGGGTGGGGTTGGAGGTGAGTTTTGGGTTGGGTATGCGAGGAGAGTACTGATTTGGGGGCGGGGTAGCTTGGAGGAAAGGATCCGGCGTATGTCAGAGAGGACGCGCAGTTGGGGTATACAGTTGCGGAACTCGTGGATGGTGGGTTGGATTTTCTGCTTTGGGATAAAGACGGCACTGATTTTGGGGAACCAGGCGCGTTCTTCAATTCGGGGCAGAGCTGCTGTGCGATCGAGGTACGTGCGCGTTTTTAATGGGCCTTTGGTGTGGCGCTGACGAAGGACCAGCGGATATATGTTCACGAGAGCTTGTATGACAAGTTTGTGGAGAGGTTCGTGGAAGCTACCAAGGCGCGTTTCTTCATACGTGAGGAATGGTGGAGGTACTAATAAGGGTGTAGACGTACAAGCTCGGAGACCCTACACTCCCCGAGACGAATCTGGGCCCCGTCGTTAGCCTCGCAAGCGCCGCGCGGATCAGGAAGCAGGTCGAGGATGCCGGTGCGCCACCTTTCCCTGCTTCCCTATCTTGTCTGAGTTGGCTGATCGAAATTGGCAGTCGTGGCGGGCGCGAAGGCGCTCGTACCGGAGCAGTTGTTCCCTGCGGCGAAAGTGTGAGTGGTATGCTTACTTGGTAAGGGGATATAGCTGATGTGGAATGGACTTTGATCAGAGGCACGACATATGTGGCGCCGCAGGTGCTGGTTGATGTGGATCATTGTGAGTGGCTTTGATTAATTGGTGTGGTGGAGATGATGCTGATGTGTGCGTGGGTAGCTATGGATGTTATGAAGGTTCGTTCAGGAGTATTCTGGCTAATGCGTACGTGTTAATTGTGCATAATATGTAGGAGGAGACGTTCGGGCCTGTCGTCGGGATCATGAAGGTACGTATAAAAATACAGGCTCAGTCGCAAGGCTTGACCACATCCCTGCAGGTATCCTCAGACGACGAAGCCCTCAAACTTATGAACGACTCTCCCTACGGCCTCACCGCAAGCATATGGACCGACGCCGAGAACAACCCCACCTCCGAAGATGCCTTCCTCAAACTCACAGACGGCTTAGAGACGGGAACGGTGTTCCTCAATCGCTGCGATTATTTAGATCCGGCGCTTGCGTGGACGGGAGTGAAGGATAGTGGGAGGGGTGTTAGTTTGAGTAAGTTTGGTGAGTGTTTTTTTGTGTTCTTCTGGGGTCGGGGGAGGGCTGATGGGGATTGATGAAGGGTATGATCAACTCACGAGGGCAAAGTCGGTCCATATGAAGGTTAAGACGTCGTAGATGTGGGGGTGGGGGAGGTTGGGCATATATGAGGGTTTGGAGGTTAGGAAGCGCCACATGGGCGATGATTATGAAATGATGCTATCAATAATGATCCTTTGTTCTTAGAAGAAAACACTGCTCATGAGATGTGTTAAATATTTTTGGTGTCTGTTATTCCCAATAGCAGATTGTACATATTGTGTCAACTGCCAAGTCAATGCCCTAAACCGGAATGTAACTATGGATGTGCTCAGTCATAGTGTTTTGAGGTCCAGTTGCAGCAACCGGAAAAGACCGCAACCCGACCGTAACTGCAACTGCAAAACACCGGACTTCAGGTTGCAGTTGCTGGTGAGTACCAGTGGTTGCAGTTGCAGTTGCTAGGATTTCGATGGATTTCACAACCGCATCCGACGGGTTGCAACCGATCGCAACTGCTGCGCACATAGATGTACTCCATCCCCTTCAAATTCATCCCTGGAGCGTCCAAATCGGACAAGAACTGAGGGAGTTGTGACCAAAACAATCCTGGATGTGGTCAATTTGTGTACTCCCCACCATTTTGAGCATATCTCTGTCAGTTCTTGCCCGATTTAAGACGTACCAGGCTGCAAACGTAGGGAAGAAGTATATCTACACGCTACAATGTTGCGCAATATGTATATTACGCTGGTTGTGACCAATCGTAACCGGAAAAAGACTGGTTACAACGCGGTCATGTTGCAACCAGTTGCAACTGGTCTTTTTTATTCTGCAACTGCTAGAGACTGGTCCCTACCAGTTGCGGTTGCAGTCGGTACATTTGGGGCACCTGTAGCGACCAGTTCCGGTCACGGGTGCTGCAAAACAGGGTGAAAGACCGGACCCGACACGACCTCAAAACACTACTCAGTCGAGGTCCTCGAACGCCAAGGCACACTTGGAGAGGAATGAATATCAGCAAGCCGTCAATCCGTCGCGGCTCAGTTCAGAAGATAATAGTAAAACCTAGTGTCAATCAAGTTCCAATGATACTTATTACACCTGGCTATTAAGTGACTGGTGGGTCCTTTTGATGCCAGATAAGTCATTTGTGATGGCACATCAGGCGGTCTCGGAACTTGTTTGGGAACAGCAGATATCTCTGATTTTGCCAGCATTAGCGGATACAATTTCGTTCCATTATGCGCTATGCGCTATGGTTTCTTGAGTGCTTTGCCCCCCCCCACGAGGTCATTCATACACAAACCATAGGATCCGGATGGATGGTTTCTTTGCAAGCGCTGGAGTTCCTCGCGGGCGTTGGCGTTCCTTGTTCCTCTTGGCTTCCTCCTCCCCAACTCCTCCCTCATTCAGTCGAGCCCCGCAGTCCTCGGTCACGTTTGCAGCATCCCGGAAGTGCATCCTGGAGCGATCCAACTGTACCTCATATGTTCCTTGCCGAGTCGCCGACCCAAGGCTTTTGTAGTACTTGTTCCCAGTAACCTCTTTGGAGCTCGTGCTCGCCATACTTGTTCTCAAGGGTCAACAGATGGAAACTTGTCCTCGTTGGTCCGCCTTTCTGACGCTGGACCTTGTGTCCCAGTGATATGCCTGGAACCTCTTGCTCTTTGGTCCACCTTGATGGCGCTAGGCACAATGGTATGCCGCTCTTTACTTATCTCCGCGTTTGTGAGTCTCGTTGATGAGATTTTGTGTCTCCGTTTTTGTTCACGTGCCAATCGCGTTCCTTACTCGTCTTTCAAAATCTGGAGCTCTTGTAGTTGTGTTCTGACGGGTCCCAGGGCCGCGCACGTCGCGTTCAACATTTTCCTCGGCGATTCGCCACTATGCATTTTGCACGTTCATTCATTGACGCAACCAACACGCGACACATCGAGGCCCCATGGTAGCATCCATTATTGTTGGGTTGACCTGACCCTGTAGGACAGCCACCACCAACCCATACCATTGATCACGGATCAATCATCAACAGAATCGAGCGTACAGTGCAGGACGCTTAAAATAGACCTCTTGGCATGCCCAAAACTGGGATGCTATCCCCTCCCTCAAAAAACCATATCATTGTACTCAGATTTGATAGGACTTTCCACTGAACCCAACAGAATTTTGATATCTCAAGTTTGAATTTTTTTTGAGGCTGAAAGAGGATTTAGGACCCTGAATTTCCTCTTATGGAATAGCTGATGGCGCAACACTTCTTGTCTACATGGACAACTTTACTATTGAGGAGCTGATCCTGATGCGGACAAACATGTTAGTTACTCGAGTACCTAACATATTTTGCGGCTTAATCTGCTGCCGACTACAGACTGGACAAGCCCATTAAAGTACGGGAAGACCGCAAAGAATATTCTCCTTCCCGTTGAACGGATACGTATATTTTTCACCCAGGATCAGACCACTCCGGGTACTACCATCTCCCTTGGCACCGGCTACGAAGTAGACATCGACTTCACTCAACAGAAGAAGCGAGTTTACGAATTGAGGAATGAATATACCTGGCACAAAGTGGAGTAGTCGCCATCCTCATATTCAATCAGAGGAACATCGGTTACAAGACGCAACAAGTACGGGTGACGGAATGATCCTCAACCATGGGTGTGTTGAACAACAAACAGAGCTACTCAACATACACGATACGAGTGGAAAGGTAAAAGGCATGGGTACGAGGATGATGAGCCGACAGGCGACTGATGGCTCTCAAAGTCCGGATCTCTGAGTGTTGGTATTGGGTTCCCTTGATTCTCAAGCGATCGTGTGCAGTATGATTTCTGTTGTCAACAACTTGATATGGCGTGGTTTGGATTCGCGGCACATGGATTGAAGAATTGATAAGGATGACGATTCTATGTTTATCCCGGAGGTTCTCGAGACATTTCGGTCGAAATTATGAACAGTAGAGGTGAGCAGGATAGATGAATAAATTTGTTGTTGTGTGACAGACATGCGATTCTACTTTGATTTAATGAAATATATAAGTAATTGCACATTCAAGAATGACCGACCCCAAAACATCTCGTTTACGAAGACTGTTGGGCACGGCCACCGCTTCTAGTTAAATGTGAAGGAAACCGCAACGATAGAAACCCTATACAATTTTTGAGTCATAGACTGCAAGTATAGATCGGCTGACACGTACTAAACAAAGGGTTCTGTTCTGAGAATCTTGCGATGTAGCCAAGAAGCAGGTCAAATGATGTAACGAGCTCAAGTTCGTTGTTACTCGCATCTGAGCCAACCAAAGACAAAAGCGTCTCACACGCTATGCTCCAGATTACCTGAGAACCGGGAGTTAGAGCAAATTTCGGCGGGATTGTTGTTATAAAACCTACACCAATGATAGGATTGACATGGCAGTCGGCAGCATTCAAGGGAATATGTCTTGTCAAGCGGGCAATCGATGAAGCCGCGGTGATTGATTTGTGGTAGGAGCTCTCATTTTCGTGAGAGAACGGGCGGTGTAATTTGATCATGGCGGCATAGAGCAGCATTTGGGCCACGATGCGCGTGCTTTTAGGCTGGTCAGAACCTCTAGGACTGTCGATAGGTAGAAAATTGGATTGCAGAGCATCAATCAAGGACTCTAGATGTGTAAATACACCTGAGTGAACACTAGAGCCTACTAAGGAGTTAACACTTGAACGGATGCAATATAATTGGCACTTACCTCTGTCACCGTCGTGTATAGAGTTGGCTTTCTCGAAAAGGACTGAGGATTTTGCAAGAAGGGCCTTTTCGGAAAACCCGTTCACACTGCGGCCATCCAAGAAAACTTGTAATGTCATGCAACTCGCAGCGGGCAACATTGGCTGATGAATAAGTGTCAGAAGGCCTGGCTGGACATCGAGAAAGACCATACGCACATAATCACGTTGGATGGAATCTATGGGCCAAGGAGTATCAACCGCAGCGTTCTGAAGGGGAAGGTACATCGAATTTGACTCTTGGATTGTAGACCAGTGATTGTTGAGAACGAGCACTGTCCAAAAGGCGTCGATACGTTCATTCTCCTCGATCGGGTCGACTGGAGGGGCAAATACCTGGGTAGATGCGCCCTGCGATCTGATACGATGGAGGTTATTTGCGATGGCCAGAGATAGCGCTGCATCAGCATGATGATTTCCTTCCAGCATCTTGCCACTCTTCAAGTAGTAGTATGACAGTAGAACTTCGGCCTGAATACTGTGTATGACTCGATGAGGATGAGTCCCAGAGAGATCCTTTGCGAGATGATGCAACGTGCTCGAAAGAAATAACTGTTCAGGTGGTCCTTGAGGCCGTGAAAGATGCCGCGACCAAAGGTACACCGCGCTAAGAAGCGCTGGAGAAGGTCTAGCAACATCACCTATAGGTTGTGGGAGCATAGCCGACTGATAGAAACGCCCAAGATCGAGGAAAAACCCAAATTGTGTCGCGTTCTTCAAAAATACACCAAGGCTACGAGTAAAATCAGTTGATGGGCCTTCATGTGACAAATCTACGACTTACACTTCACGTCTCCGGTCACTCAAAGGTTCCTGGAACGGCTCGGATGGACCACGTTCGCTGCATGGAGACCTTTCCCGAGGAGAGGAGTGCGCACTGGGTCTATCAGAACCTATAATTTCGTCTATTAGGATTATTCGAAGTGCTGCCGTGCGGCATGTCTTACCGGATATCGAGCTCCAGGAAGTCTGGGATGCAATTTGAGTATCTGATGTGTATGGATGATGTAATGCAAGACCGGGGCCATCATCCGGATTTTCAAGAAAACGTAAACGGCTTTGGGCTTGAGATATTCGTTGCTCAAGTAGTTGTGTCGTCGTCGGGATATCTCCTGGGTATTCGCAGTCGTCGAAACTCATGTTTCCACTCGCACAAAGCCCGCAAGTAGGCCGAGCTCCATCGCACCTCTAGGAATCTGTTATTGTCGAAGAGGGAATGGCACAGTGAGAAACTTACTATTTTCCTGCGCCTAGGAAGTTCAGCAGTTGTTCATTGGAAGCTAAAATTAGAGCATTACCTACAGTTGAGGCACGTCTGTCCCTTTCTTCTTCGGTGCGGTACACGATTGGACATTTGTTCCGGGCTTGAAGACAGTTCGTGAGACATAATCGTATCTTGAGAAGCTTGAGGTAGTTATGCAGTGTGTTAAACTCATGCGGCTTTATATCCCTTTACTTAAAGCCCTGCAGATGACGGAGGACTCAGTCAGCCATGCATAAGCATGGAATTATGAAATGCGCAATCGAGAGGCGGAATCGTCATCGCCGGGGAGGTTGTTATCCTTGAAAGGAAATTGGTGGCACACGGAGTTCCTGAGACCGAGCGTTGAAACGATACGTGATAAGCATGGAATTACTGCAAAATGCGCAACCGAGAGGCGGAATCGTCATCGCCGGGGGGTTGTTATTCTTGAAAGGAAACTGGGGGCACACGGAGTTCCTGAAACCGAGCGTTGAAACGATACGTGGCGTGACAGTGGCGTGACTTGTTAATCAGCAAATGATCGGCTTGCCTTATGTGGAAGCGCCTGACGAGTCATTAGTTCTTGATTAGCTACAAAAAGTGGTAGTCAGGAACTTCCTCGAAGACAAGAGAATCATATATGTCATACTTCACCTCGGACATCCATATACCGAGCCTGTAGACCGCACTTTTCATTGGTGCATGAATCATCCATAACTTCTCAAAATTTGACCCAGATGTTATCTTCGTCAATCGGCTATGCCGTGGACCGTGATCTCCCGTCGAAAATAGACGAGAAAGGCACCAATCGACGTAGCGCCCCGGGAATCAAAACACAATATGTTAAGCGCCCAGAGCTTTCGGAACGAGCACAACCATCATGACGAGTTTAGCCGGCTTTCCGTAGCTTTCCGTCTGTAGTTACGAAAACAATGGAATCCTTCAAAGCAAGATCACCAAATCGCAATAGGCACAAGTGGTGATGCGTCATCAGACATCCATATTCGTTTTAATTTCGCTTCCACCATATGTGGCACTTACTCAGTGCCAGCCTTAGGAATTCTTGGGAACGATTCGATGGGGGGAGCTTGCTCAACTTCAACTTGCATCTTCTCGTCGTGGAGGAAAATTCGTCTTGGCTCAAGGGTCAGTTCAGTATTGAGGAAATCACCGGAGTACTGTATAGGCGATATTGTAATTTGCATCCGCCCACGGTCTTTCCGTGGATCTTTATGGCTGTCCAAGACAAGCGTTCGAGAACGCTTGTCAAAGACGACGGATGATGAACTTGAATATGGCTGACTGGGTTCGTTCGCCCACGAAGATAACGCGCTGCCAAAGTTGGGTCGACTTAAGCGCAAGAAGACCTTGGCATAAGTGAGATATAGTATGCACCTTCAAATTTGAGATCAGGCGCCTGGTGGATAATACAAATCTGCGCGCAAGACTGCTGTAGGCTGTTGCAGGGTCTTCCTAACCGTTTGAGCTCAAAATGACTTTCATTTCGTTCATCGCCTGTGCAGGAAGATATCTTGCGTTGTTCGTGTTTTGGCTATAAACGTTGAGTGAAAGAAAGGACGCTGAAGGGTGTCGGAACGTACACAACCATACTCACTTCATCCTCCATTGACCGTCGCAGGCCACGTAAATGACACGCGTCATAAGGTGTACAAGTGTGTGAGCTGTTCGGCTGAACAAGTGGGCGATTGGGGAGATGCGGGGAGACCAAGGGGAGACAAGTTACAACATAATGATCTAATCACGATCTTATCATCGCTACTCCACTTATTCCATCACTACTAGTTCGTTACATAGAAACCTACTTAGAGCAGGGTAGCTCTTTCAGCCATGTCAACTCCTCTGCGTACAAAACGGAACTTCAAGGCTCTTCAAATTCCACTGGAAGAACCAGTGGCACACACACCTCCAGCGGCTTCTGCTGCCGCCCTGCTCAAAATTTCCCCTGCCCCAAAGCGCCCATTAGGCCCACAACCACTACCCAGCAAACGGCGACCACCACCACTCGGCGACGCACAACCGGTGCAGGGATTTCTGTCGCCCGCTGTCGAGTCTGCCATCGGGTCGAGCGTTAACTCGGGTCGGCACAGTGCACTCCTGCATGCGACGTTGGCGAAGATGGAGCTCGAGCCACATGCGCCCATTGAGATCACTGACCTCAAGAACGCGGATCTGAAGAACCTTGCGGAGCTGGGACAGGGGAACGGCGGGAGCGTGATGCAGGTCGAACATGTGCCAAGCGGAACGATGATGGCGAAGAAGGTGCGTTGCCTTTCTGCTTTTCGCATGCTGTCTTTGACGTTCTTGTTGCAGATCGTGCTCATCGACGCCAAGCCCTCAGTGCGCAAACAAATTCTGCGGGAGCTGCAGATTATGCACTCGTGCAAGTCGCCGTACATCATCTCTACGTACGGCGCGTTCCAGTTGGAGCCGAACATCTGTATCTGCATGGAGTTTATGGACAAGGGTTCATTCGACGGAATTTACAAAGCCATTGGCGCCATTGACATCCGCGTCATCCGCCAGCTCGCGTACGTTGTCCTTGAGGGGCTCATGTACCTCTATGACGTGCACCGCATCATCCACCGAGGTAAGTATTCAAATCATGATCTCACACCTGTTGCTGACGGTGATGCAGATATCAAGCCCTCGAACATCCTCTTCAACTCGAAGGGGGAGATTAAGCTGTGCGACTTTGGTGTATCGGGCGAGCTCATTAACTCCATTGCAAATACCTTTGTTGGGACATCAATATACATGAGTGTGAGCCCCGTCTCTAACCCCCTCGTCTCCACTTTTTAACGACTGATGGCTCCACAGCCGGAGCGCATTCAAGGCGCCGAATACTCCGTCAAATCGGACGTCTGGTCCCTCGGCATTTCACTCGTCGAACTCGCTCTCGGGCGCTTCCCCTTCGCTGACTCCACGCCCTCCGACGACGACGACAACGACTCGGACCTCGACACGCCGGACAACCCGAACACACTCACACTCGGTACATAGCTCCCATGGTCCTGCCTGACATCGATACTGACACGCACTTAGGCCGGACAGCGCGACGGAAGAGCCGCAGCGCCAGCGTGAGCCTCAACAGCGGCGGCACGTCGATGAGTATCATCGAGCTCATGCACCAGATCGTGAAAGAGCCTGCGCCGCGTCTCGGGGGGGCATTCCAACCCGAGGAGGAGGCGTTCGTGGACGCATGCCTGCTTAAAGACCCTGAGGAGCGCAAGACGCCAAAGGAGCTGCTGGTGAGTTTGTTTTTCGGTGGGGTTGAGATTAGGTGCTGACGTGTAAGTGCAGGCGTATCAGTGGATGGAGCAAGCGCAGGAGTCATCATTCGATTTGAGGGAGTGGGCGGCATCGTTTTAATATGAGTGTAGGCTTGCTGGGAGGCTGGGAGGCATGATGAGATATGCTAAGTGGGTATACTGACTCAACTTTTTTCTTACAGTATTGCAATTGCCCTTTGGTTTATCCAGTTCCATGTACTTGGTATCCACAGTGGAGTCAGTATGACCATGAGGCTCTATGAGAGATCTATGTGGAAGGAGGAACTTGTGACTTTTGTCAGGGGGTACCCATGCAAGCACTATGATATCAATGATATTGAGGACCTATTGTACATCTACTTATAAGTTATTTCAATTTTACCAATGCCAAATGGTGCAAATTGTAGGCACTTCTGGTGTTGAAACTCGTACATGGGGGTACAGGGTAAAATGAAAATTTTGAATGACATATAAATATACAGGTTAAGATACAGTTAGCCTGCTTATAGAAATATATTTGATAAATGTTCAAAATGTTTCTTGACTGTATCTAGCAAAACAATGAAGGGTTTATGCAAAGTTACAGGTGACAAAGATTTTGAATGTTCTTTGACTGTATCTAAAGATACAGGCTATGTGTATCCATCCCTATGTTGGAATTACAACCCGTCATGTTGGCCTGAGCACAGCATGCGACGGTGTCTTGACTTGAACACTGGTACCATGATATACATCTACTGTTTACTTATCTTTCGATAGCGTGCATGCATGTGCGTGCGCGCCCCCGCTTACCCTTATCATGATTATGGTTGCCCTGTAGATACCAAATTAGTCTTATATACTTTTTCGTACCGTGCCGTGCCACCTCAGTCCATTCTTACACTGGCTGAGGTGAGCACAGCATTACTTACATTCCTTACTGTTTCCTGACTGTTTCCTGTAGCGTTATCCTGTCCAATAGGTTATGGGCCCCGACCCCCAGTGATTTAGAAAGAAGATTTACCTTGTGAAATATTACCCTGCTCTATCCCCTCTCGAAAAATGTCTTCCACTAAACTTGGCGACAATTTCCTTCAGATTCCTAAGCTCGATGTGTCTGGCACCAACTGGGTCATCTACAAGGACCGGTTGATGTGGTCCATCAACACGTGCGGACTTCTCAAGCATATCAATGGCATGGCGGAGGCACCACCTGACCCCATCTCCAACTGTGGCACCAACCTTGTACTCAACAAAGCCGAAACTGCACTCGACGTGCAGTGGAAGAACGACCTAAAGGCCTGGAAGCAGGGTGAAGCTATTGTCAAGCAACAAATTGCAGGTACAATCCCAGACTCACTGTTTATGGAGATTTGCGGGCATGATACTGCCTCTGGAATCTGGGAAGCGCTCGCAGGTGACTTCTGAGGTGTCACTGTAACTAAATTATAATGTAGGCTGGAAAATCCACAATCCTATGTTAAAATTTAGCCCCCAACTCACAAGGGCCTTGACCAAATCATAATGTAGGCTCCCACCCTATATGTTGGCTACATCCTACATTATGATGTACCCTGCATTATGATGTGGGCACATTATATAATACTTTCCACCTATGGCCACATCAACAAATAACAACAATGCTTGATGAATGCCTTATATGGACACATTAGATGTCACTACCATGATTTTATGGCCTCTGCAGCTGTCATTATATAATAGGGGGTCCCAAGCCATCTTGCCTCTGCAACAGAGGCACAGGTTGTTAGTGTTTGGTTAGTGTTTGGTTGTCTTATGTTTGGTTGTCTTAGTAAGGGTTAGGGTGTTGCTGCTGAGGATATATATATAGGGCTCCAA